>CAKAOH010043079.1:356-12144 GCA_916701665.1 Sebastiscus tertius
TTAAAAAATATTTTTCAAACTTTTTTTTTTTTTACCTTTTTCAGACATTGTTTAGACTTTTGTTTTCCAACATTTTCAAACTTTTTTTTCAAACTTTTTTTTGGTTTTTACCTTTTTCAGACATTGTTTAGACTTTTGTCTATCAAATAAAGGCAAAAAGACGAAAAAAGAATCTAAAAAAACCCCACCAAAGTCACACAATAACAGAAACAAGCTAACCGATGGAGGCAGCGGTAGACCAGCTGTGTTCTGAGAGGTAAAAATACTGTTTTTGTGAATGGAGTCTGGTGGCTTTTATATGTTGTATATATTTGTTGTTAGCATTTAGTTGTTTTACGAATAATAAGTAGTATTGTTTGAATTATTATTCTAGATGTTTACTTTATTTCGACTTGTGTTTTCATTTGCTGGTTATTTAGTTTAATTATTTTCTCGTTTATTATATTTATTTTTTGCGTAAATTAGTATTTTGTTTTCTTTTGTTTATGTATTGGGAAACACTGTGGGCACCTGCAGTTATATAGGCAGGTAGGACCAGCATGCACCTGGGTGGGCTTATGGTTTTTTACCAGACATCCATGTTTTCTTTGTGCTTCATTTGACTGCTTGCCTTTTTGTATCAGAAACACACACATTCTGCATGAACAATGGACTCTTTTGCCCGCGTAAACCACATTACCCATGGTGCATCAGTGGCTCTTTGATTTAAGTTTGACAGCTATGAAGAGAGCGTAGATAACAGCTTCAGTTCCCTGCCAGAAAAGGCTGTCTGGCAGCGAGGTAAAGAGGTGAATATATTCTAAATATAGCGTACACTTAAACTGATATTGATTATTTTAGGTGTCTAAAATGTGTTATAACTAGCTACTAACCTGTGAGTGGATGCTGTTCTCCACCTCTGCAACGATGTGGGTGACCTCCATACTCATGATCTCCTCCTCGTCTCCATCATACGTGCACCGTAGCTAAGGAGCGGTGACATTTTGACATCATACTGTAATCATATCTTTATAAACTGTATAACATGAATACTGTGATGAAGAGGTCCAGTGTGAAAGGATATGTGACGAGGTAGCGGGCCAGCGTCTTCCTCTCTGATGCAGGCAGGTTGTAGAAGAACACCCGGACTCCACTCAGGAAATCGGGGAGCTCTGCGGGGCCGGGGGAGCTCCCGAGAGGAGCCGAGGGGCCGGGGGGGCTCCGAAGCGGAGCCGAGGGGCCAGGTGGGGTCCGGTGCGGAGCCGAGGGGCCGGGGGTTTCTGCTTGTGGTTCGGGGGAGGATGTTGACGCTGCAGAGGTGGATGTCTGAGGTGTGCTCTTTGCTGCTCTGCTGTGATAGTATCTGTTAGTCAAGTTAAGAGAAAAATGACTCAAACCTGTCAGATTTCTGAGAAATATCACTTCACAGTTTTAATCTGTTGAAAGATACATGAACGTGGGGATGCCTCTGGAGGCCAGGTGCTTCCTGATGAGCCTCTCGGTGCCGTACCAGTTGAAGCCTCGGGTGGAGTGGCCGATGCGAGGAAGATGCACAGATGCTTTGGGGGGGGGGAAACACACAAAGATAATTCAGTGAAGGCTAGCATGACTGTTAACTGCAACCTCCTGCATAACATATGTTTACTAGGGATGTCACGGTACACCTAATCTCCTGAAAAGTTGCATCATGCACTTCTAGGGACTTTTACTTTGGAAAATATCTGAATGAATCCAGTGTAAATGTTTGATTTTCAGCATGTATGTAGTCAGAGACGTCCTGAAGTCAAATATATCAGTCACTGTCAGGAGTTATTTATTATCCAGCAACCCAGAAATCAAAGAATAAAGACATTTCCCTCTCAGATTAGTGGTGTTTTCTATTTAATTTATAATGGACATGTAATGTTTTATACTTCTGGTGAATATAATCCATCAATCTGATTTCCATAGATGTATTTTGTATCTACAGTTCCCTTTGTTAACACCTTATTTTGAAAAGTGGACGTAGTCCCACGTGTCTACTTCCTCTAACTTCTCCAAGGTGGTCTCTAGCTCTCCCGTCAGCTCCGTTCTCTTCATCCATCATGGTCAGCTCCATCGGGGCCGTTTCAATGCAGAGAACAGAAATGTCAGTATCTGGGTGCTCTACAGTCGTAGCGTCGGCCCATTTGACCACGGAGACGAGAGCGACGGCCGGCTCGACCACAACGTTACCTCCATACCATAACGTTTCCTGTCCGTGACAGAGTTAGCATGCAGCTTTAGCTCCTCTCTGTGTAGCTCTGCTTTTCCTATCAATGTGTGAAACCCAAAGTGTTTCCATCCCTTCCTGGATGTGTAGTGTTTACCACGCTGGATTTAACATGTGAGGGTGCAGGTCGTATCCACGCTGACCCTCCAACGTTTTAGACTCTCTGAGGTTTGTTTTGGTTGACGGATACGGAACGGATATGACGTCACGTTACTCAGACTACCACAATAAAAGCGATAACTTCCTTCTACCTCCACATAGACTCAGATGAAGCAAATATATCGAGTCTGGTGTTAAAACATCTATTTCAAAATCATAAAATAGAAATTGCGATACATATGTGAGTAAATCTGTTTTTCTCACCCCTAATGTTTACGCTCCGAAGTAGGGGTGACTGTCACCAGTGTTCAGAAACGTTTTTACTAAAGCTCTTTACACAACGGGGGCGTTTTTTGACATGAATACTTTCACACAGAACGTGAACTTTACGCCGTGAAAAACGAGCTTTGTGAATAAAGGCATCGACCAATCACGTTGTGTTGAACGGGTTGAGTTGCGTCTATATTTATGAGACAACAACACGGAGGCTCTGTAGTCTCAACCGCAACGGCAAACTTTATTACTCCTTTCAACTTTGACGAAGGCAGCGCAGACCAGATCCACACCTGTTCTTACCTTTCATAATAAAAGTCCTAGACGTATAATAATCGCATATTTCTCATTTTTGTGTTTTTTAACTTTGACTAAAGACAGAAGTATTTGAGCTCCAGGTGTTTGTGCAGAATAACCAGAGGGAAATCACATTCCTCTCATGCACTGTTCCCCTCCAGTCATTGTTTGAGAAGACACACACAGTGACGCCACGATAACACACTCATGTCCTGCATATCTCGTCAGTCAAGTCTGACGATGAGACGCTGCTTTCGTGGTGCCCCTCCTTTCTGTCAGTCCTCTCAGTAATTATCTGTTATTGGCAGGGGAGCTGCTCAAAATAACACGCATGACTTCACTAATAAGACATTACATGAAAAAAATGGTACACTTTGTGTCACGCTGAGTGATCGACCCTACCCTTGTTTCTTCTGGCTGCGGCGTAAATCTTCTTCAGACCCGCGTCCAGAGCCGTCAGCAGGATCCCAGACAGTTTGTTGGCCTTGTCTCGTTGCTGTGCCACGATCAGGGCCAGCTGAGGTGACAGGAAGGAGATCGAAACAGCTTCAGGCATATTAATTGTTAATCTGTCGCCACATCTTCACAATTCTGTCACCACACCTAAAACCCAAAACCCAGAGTGTCTCGCTGTCTATCTATCACTACGAAGCACATTTCAGGGAACGAGCGTGCATTTCCAGGCAGCAGAGATTAGAGTTTTTTTTGTGCAGCAGTGTGGGTTTTTATTTATCTCTGATCACTGCGATTAATTGCAAATTAATCACACATTTTTTTATCTGTTCAAAATTAACCTTAAAGGGAGATTTGTCAAGTATTTAATCCTCTTATCAACATGGAGTGGGCAAATATGCTGCTTTATGTAAATATATGTATATATTTATTATTGGAAATTAATTAACAACACAAAACAATGACAGATATTGTCCAGAAAAGTGAAAGTTGTGCATAAATAAATAAATATATAAACTCATAAATACTTAAATAAATACAAAATAAATGCAAAACTAAATGCAAATATAGATGCAAAAATAAATAAATTAAATACAAAAATAAATGCAAAAATAAATGAATGAATAATGCAAAAACAATGACAGATATTGTCCAGAACCCCTCACAGGTACTGCATTTAGCATAAAGACTTAGTATGTCCAAAAAACGTCATAAAATGTCCGACAAATGTGTGAAAAAAAGTTAAAAAAATGTCCGAAAAAGTACGACAAATATTCAACAACTGTCCGAAAAAAAAGTTAAAAAAAATGTACGTATATATTTATTATTGTAAATCAATTAACAACAAAAAATAATGACAAATATTGTCCAGAAACCCTCACAGGTACTGCATTTAGAATTAAGATTTAGCATGTCCGGAAAAAAAAAGTACAAAAAATATCCACCAAATGTCCGACAACTGTCCGAAAAAAAAGTTTAAAAAAATGTACGAAACAATCAGCTCCAATCAGAACATGGCAAACTGCAGCCCAACAGGCAACAACAGCTGTCAGTGTGTCAGTGTGCTGACTGGACTATGACTTGCCCCAAACTGCATGTGATGATCATAAAGTGGGCATGTCTGTAAAGGGGAGACTCGTGGGTACCCAGAGAACCCATTTACATTCACTGATCTGGAGGTCAGAGGTCAAGGGACCCCTTTGAAAACGGACATGGCAGTTTTCCTCGACAGAATTTAGCGTAAGTTTGGAGCGTTATTTAACCTCCTTCATGACCAGATAGTCTGACCTGGTTGGTACCGATGGATTCATCAGGTTCTCTAGTTTCATATGATACCAGGATCTTCACTCTAGCTTTAAAACTGATCCGATACAACCTAATAAATCACAAGTTGCGTTGATGCGTTAAAGAAATTAGTGACGTTAAAACAAATTTGCGTTAACGTGTTATTATCACGTTAATGTTGACAGCCCTAATATTTAGTAGTTATGATCAGGACTGATCTTGGTTAAAAGACTTAACTCAGTGAAAGTGTAAAATAATATTAATATATCATATTTTTATAGCAGTTTTAGTAGAGGACATTTTTGTCCTCTAAGGTAAAAAGTGAGAGTTTATTTTTTTATTTATTTATTATTTTAATCCAACACTGCAAAAAAAATAAAAATGCATTTATTATACAGAAAATAATTCAATGTTTGTGTTTATCTTCATAAAAAACAACAGTGGCATCATGTAAACAAACATTTAAAGGGTTAAAATTCTGTGGATGAATGAATATTTGGTAGTTATGATCAGGACTGGAAGTGGAAAATAATAATAATATGTAATTTTATGGCAGTTTTATTGACAGTCGTCCTCTCTGAGGACATCCGAGCATTTCTTTAAAGGGTTAAACAGATCCTACCTGATCCTGGCCGTCTAGTCTGGACTGTTTGTCGTCGATGGGGAAGAGCAGCACATTTCCAACGTCCAAATCTGAAATAAACAATTTGTTCACACTTTAAATGTGTAATTCATTTTCATCAATGTCAACCAGACGTTTTGCAGATAAGGATGATTAATGGCGTTAGTCTTCGTGTTCTTAGTAATCGTGGTTAATCTCACCGTTCATCTTGCCAGCCAACTCGTACTTCTTCCGCGGTTCATCTGATCGAACCTCCAGAGCCGTAAACAGGCCGCCCCGGCCCCACCGGCCAGAGTCATCTGCACACACGTCATCACTTCATCAGAAACACAACACATACTGATAACAACAGAAAAAGCTAAAATATTCACAGACAACATTGAAATAACTCAGGTTACTTATATTAAACCAATATGGAAATACCATGTCATGAAGTCAGTTGGTATCTTGTTCATTGATTAATCATTCCTGTATTTTTTACTTTTTTATTACAGATTAATTCATCCTCATATTATGTATTATAATACTACTTGAGAAACCACATGTCCCACTTATCTCAATAACATTTATCTAATCCAAAAGACTTTTTTGAGAGTGATCAGTTTTGCTAAAATAAATGAATAAATAAATAAATAAATAAATAAATAATGTAGCAAACATAATATTAAAAATAAAAGTAGCCATTAATTAATTGATAAAATGTGACATAAATTGATATTTTTGTTTTAATTTGCTTATTTATTTAATTATCTTTAATTCCCCTATTTATTTACTCTTCTGTTTAATTTTCCTTTTAATTATTTATATATTTATTCTCATTGATAAAATTAATTAATAAACATTAATTTTTTTTTGCACTTATTTTTTTTAATTTATTTTTAAATGTATGAATATATTTATTTTTACATGTATGTATTTATTTATTTATTTCTGCATGATTTTCCCTTTGCATTTCACCAATTATTTATTTCCCCAAACTTATTTATTTCTTTTCCAGACAGAAATATCAATTTATGTCACATTTTATCAGTTAATTAACGGCTACATTTATTTTTAATATTATTTTTGCTACATTTAATGATATTTATTTATTTATCGAGTCATTTATTTATTTATTTATTCATTTATTTTTGATTTTGGCAGGCTTCTTCCTCCATATGGAACAACCGACTTCCATCACTACAATCAACATCTACATTATTAAAGAAAAACATCTGACTTTAATAAAAGATTTATAAACACATAATACATATATATGTGCAAATAAATAAATACAAATAAAAATAGTGTAGCAGAAGTGTTGCTGGATTTCTCTTCATCATACTAAGCGTAACGGAGGTTTCATACCAACACAGTGGACGATGATGGCGTCTCCCCGAGCGGCGTGAGGATGAGTAACATCACCCAGAACATAGTGGATGGCCATGCTGTCAGAGTCTGTGGCCATGCTGTCATCCTCCTCTTCTTCTTCTTCTTCTTCTTCTTCTTCTTCTTCACCACTGTCCGCAGACGGCAGACACCGTGATCTGTAGCCGCTCGACTCCCACCACGCCATCCTGCACGATGAGAAAACGGTTTGTGTTAAAGTTGTCAGAGCTCAGTGCGTGAAGTCAATGAGAATAAAAATACATGAATTGATTTACTTTTTCTTGTATTTCTGCTCCTGTTGCTTCTTCCTCACGTCCTCCTGCAGTTTGGCTCTCTTGGCTGCAGCCTCCTCCCGTCTCTGGCGCCTCAGCTCCAGCTCGGCCTCAGTCGGAGCTTTCCTCTTCCTCGTTGGTATCCCGAGAGCCACCGACAGCGAAACCTGGGACCAAAATCCCACTGTTAGACACAGTCAACCCTCTGAACACTACAACCTGCCCGCAGATCTGAAAGGCATGTAATAAACCGTTTGCACGATCCAGATCCTGTAGAATACATTAAACTCTGCACTCCTAAGCGTGACTGGGAAACCACCAACAGTCATCTGACAAAAACTCAGTGAAACAGCAGAATGTAACCAAAAGGTTCAGTTCAGTTCAGGTACATTACCGCTAGCTACAGAAACAGGCAGGTTTAATCATCTCCCTGAAGAGAAAAGACTTCATTTGTTATCTGATTTGGGTGAAATTGAAGTCCATTTTATGTTTTATTGTTCATTGTATAATGATTTTAACTTGATTTAAACACATTTTTAGTAAAATGTCCAACGCTGAAGACAAAGTTCTTTGTTTGCAACGTAAAATAACACAATATATGTTCATAATACGACCAATAACTAACTGTAACAAGTCAGTGAAAGAACGAAACAGTGCACCAATGTGTGAGAACCAAACGGCTGGCAGGAAAGTGACCTTTTCCCGTGGTTTTGCATCAACCATCATGCCCTAAATAAAGGCTGTTTACCAGAGCTGGTGCCACAACTAGAGTCTGGTCTGGAGATGGAAACTGAAAGACAATCCTCCACACAAAGGTCTATTTAGCTCATTCCCTCCCTGTGAGGCAACTGTTGGTTAAGTTCAACAAAGTATGACGGCTGATAGTGAGATGAAGTCCTTTAAAAGGGATAGTTGTGATGTTTTGAAGTGGGGTTGTATGACGTACTTATCAATAGTCGGTGTATCACCTACAGTAGTTTGGCCGTCAGACAGCCCTTTCTGACGGGGAACTGAAGCCGTTATCTACGCTCTCTTCAAAGCCACCAGACTCCATTTACAAAAACAGTGATTTAACCTCTCAGAACAGAGGAGTTGCTGGTCTACCGCTGCCTCCATCGGTTAGTCTGTGTGTGACTTTGGTGTTTTAAAGGGTTAGTTCGGACGGAGGCTTGATGCCGAAACGTGTCTAACATGAGTATCCCAATACAATAAAAGCATTTCATTGTGTAAAAAGAGTGCGTTGGAGTTTGATTGTGATTTTTGTGTCTACATGTATTTTTATCCAAAAGGTCCTGACACACCGAGCCGAGGGTCGGCCGTCGGTGAGCGTCTGTCGGTCTAGTTTTTGTGATGTGTTCCGTTGGCTCTAGTCTGCCGTGACTAGGGATGCACCGACACCACTTTCTTTCAGACCGAGTACAAGTGCTTCCATTTGGGTACTCTCCGATACCGAGTACCGATACGAGTACTTCTCTGTGTCTAAAGAGCCTCGTTAACAGCCAGCTGGAGGGTGTGAGCGACACACGGCAGGCTGGGGAGTCCCGCAGACGAGGCGGTGCGCCGCCACCGGCTCTAGGTCGGCTTGGAAAGGCTCGAGGCCAAGGTGGCTCACGGCTTTACGGCCGCAAGCTTTACAGCGCTCCCCGCGGCGGACTCAGTCCTCAGTGCGCCCCAACCGCGTCGTGCCACCCAGGGCGGGGCTCGGCCCACGTAAAAGGTGCCAGGGTGCTGCGGCGATGTCTGCAACCCACCCGACCCATCTTGAAACCAAACGAAGGAGTCCAAACCCTGTGGCGCAATGAAAGTGAGGGCCGGCGCGCGCCGGCTGAGGTGGAATCCCGACCCAGCAGAGTTGGGCGCACCACCGACCAGTCTCGCCTGCACCGTCGGGGAGGTGGAGCGCGTGCGATAGGACTCAAAAGATGATGACGAGAGGTTTTGCGAGTACGAGTACATAAGCACGGTATCGGACCCGATACCCGATACGTGCATCCCCACCCATGACGGAGGTTTTTCGGCCGATTCAGCATCTTGAGCTCGTCGGTGAGAGAAATCACTCTGATTGGCTGTTCAGCTTACACAAATCAGAACACGAGAAGAGAAACGGAAGAGAGGAAAGCGAGCCGACGAGTAAAGTCAAGAGGACACACAGAAGACTGAACATCTGGAATGAAGCTAAGCGGTGAGTGAGAGTGGTGTGAAAATGGTCGGCAGACGCTGCTTTGTTTCATGTACGTATCATAACAACAGCTTGTATATCCTCCGTCCTCGCTCTTCCTGTTTCCCTTTTTGAATGATGAAGACAGACTACCGTCGCCTGCTGGTGTGGAGAGTTATTTCCTCTCACGCAGACGCAGAACGTACGTGCTAGCTGGCCGTCCGCTGTCGTCTTTGCGGTGTCTTCGAGTGCAACTTTTTGGCCGACACAAAGGAGACCTGAGGTGACTGATACAGATTTTTTTTTGGTGTCTAAAAATCAGTAGTTATCATCAGTTGTTGTGAGTGAAGGAGACAGGATCTTACTCCAGCTTTGTGTCTCAGAGCTCGTCCGTCTCCTACAGCTCTCTGGATCTCGGCCAGCTGGTCCTCCAACAGACGGTCGAAGCTCTTCTGGTCCTCAGAGCTCGGGTCCTTACTGTAGTCCTTCCCCTCAAAGTAGTACATGTGGTCTGAAGGACGGGATGATGGAGAGTGTTATTATTCATCACATGGAGAAGTGAATGTGAACCCAGACAGAGGAAATCTGTGGTGCACTTTTCGTTTGTGGTTTTGTTTGCAGGCTGAGAAGCAAAAGTAAAAGTGAGATGTTTGAATGCCAGAGCAACCTGTTCAACAACAACAGAGGTCTTATAACCTAAAGTCACGTGTGTTGACCTCAAACCAGGTCAAATACTCTGAATGTTCTGCACACGAGTGATTTAAAAGATAAATCATACTCTGCCTGTCAGATTCAGAGCCGTTCTCTTCCTCCTCCTCCACCTCCTCCTCTTCTTCCTCTCTGAGCGAGGTCAAGTCTTCATCCACCCACTGACCGTCATGCGACGGACCGAGGATCTTCTCCAGTTTCACATCCTGTACCGAGCTCTCCTCTGACGACAAAAGCTTATCTACCCCGAACTTCAAGATCTCACTGAGCTGCAGGAAACAGGACGAGGGAGGAAGCATGACTACTAACAAAGACAACTGGGGGGCTTTTGCACAGAAGAGGACACGATTCCATGAATATAGGCGATGGTTTTGTGTTACTGTTGTGTGAGATTTCAGACCTGCAGTCCTGCAGCGGCTGACTGAGCTTGGTCCAGCAAAGAGAAGCGTCCTTCTTCGATAACCGTGTTGGTGAGCTGCAGCTTGGATACAGCACGAGAGTACATTATTTCCTCCACAGTGTCTCTCGCCAGAAGGCGGATCACTTTCACCGGCCTGTAATGAGTCAATCAGAGATTAAAGGGGTTCTCCAGCAACTTAGTATTGCACTACCATTAAAAGGCAATTTGTATTTTTCAACCTGGACCCTATTTTTCCCATGTTTTTATGGAGGACGGAACCTACCATAATCAAAAATAAATTAATAAATTGATGACTCGATAAATAAATAAATAAATATGTCATTAAATGTAGCAATAATAATATTAAAAATAAATGTAGCCATTTGTTAACTGATAAAATGTGACAAATTTATTTATTTTATTTATTTAGTTATCTTTGTTTATTAATTCCATTATTTATTTACTATTCTGTTTAATTTTCCCTTTTATTTATGTATGCATTTATTTTTATCAACTTTTAAATGTATTCATTTGGTTTTGCATTTATTTTGTATTTGTTTAAAATGTATTTTTAAATGTATGTATTTATTAATACATTTATTTATCTATGCACAATTTTCCCTTTGCATTTCACCCCTTTTTTATTTTCCCAAACTTATTTATTTCTGAATTATTTTCTTTATAAATTTCTTTATGCATTTCTTTCTCATCATGCAACAATAATAATCAAGTGCAAAAATAAATAAATCAATAAAAAATAAATGCTAAAATAAATTTAAACATTTATAAGAATAAATACATAAATAAATAAAAGGGAAAATTAAAACAGATGAGTAAATAAATAAGGGAATTCGTACAAAGAGAAATAAATAAAAACAGAAATATCAATTTATGTCACATTTTGTCAATTAATTAATGGTTACATTTATTTTTAAGATTATTTTTGCTACAATTAATGACATTTATGTATTTATAGAGTCATTTATTTATTTATTCATTTATTTTTGGCAGGTTCCGTCCTCCATACCAGAGCCTGGTAATACTAGTCCCATGTGAACCGGGCTTTAGACACAAGAAACATGTGCAAATAACAACAATGCAGCTCATCTTTCATTAGAGCTTCTCTGCCTATTCAATGCTCTTATCTCTCAGCCTGCGTGCCCCCGAGTTCATAACGCAGGTTTTCTGTCTTTAAGGGAAACTCCAGCGATTCTCCACATCAAAGCTTGTTTACGGGTGTTGGCAAGCACTACTGTATGTGTGAAACTTGACTCAGCGTCGGTGGGGTGTAGAGTCAGAAAGAAGTGAGTTCACCAGACTTCTGTAGCCCGCCGCTCATCTCTGCTAGAGGCTACATTAGCTGCTACGAACAAAACACTCCTGAATCTACTACTGAACTGTTAGTGGCCGAGTTGCATTGTGGGTAATGTAGGTTTTAACGAGGAGGACTAATGCGTCGAATAAAAAGGTTGATATTTCTGGTTCTGCTGCCTCGATTTTGATATTTTTTAACCTTAATGACATCATCAGGGTTATTATACAACAGGCCCTAATGACATCATCAGGGTTATTATACAACAGGCCCTAATGACATCATCAGGGTTATTACACAACAGGCGGAGTA
>CAKAOH010043085.1:0-37317 GCA_916701665.1 Sebastiscus tertius
TGGCTATCGTTCTTCCTCACGTGACTGCGTCATCGGCTGTCCTCGGGGTGTTTAATATTTATGATTTGAAATCAGTGCGGCCAGGATGGACTTCCAAGCCCATCGGTGGTGTAAAAAACACTCTGAACATCTGGAACGAATATCTGGAAAGATCATCTTTAGAACCATCAAAAAAATCAGGGCTTTGCTGACGATTGTCAAGAGGAGGAATCCGGCCCGAAATCGTCTTGCTCTTGTGTAGTGTGTACCCGGGATTACATGTTGCCTAATTTCTTCCCACCTGAAACACATGAATACGCATCCCGACTGCAGAAATATGTTATTATTTAGGTGAGACGCACTTTGCCGCTGCCTGGTGTGAATTTGGCGTAAGTGGGAAAAGGCAGATTATAGAACAGCTATAACAGTCTTTACATCTCTTGTAATGCAGTGTAATGCAGCCTTTAACACCATGAAAAGACGACACTTTATTCGATATTACGATATCCAAAATCTAAGAGGATATCTAGTCTCATATCATGATATCGATATGTTGCTCAGCCCTAATAGTTTGGGTCGGAATATCACATTTTAAAGGAACAAATTTGTCATAATTTGAATGAAATAATTCAGCATGTCTGTTATGTTTTTTTTTGCATGCAGGTTCTACTTTAAGAAAGTGAGCGACGAGTTTGACTGCGGCGTAGTGTTCGAGGAGGTTCGCGACGATGACGCCATCTTGCCCATCTTCGAGGAGAAGATCATCGGGAAGGTGGAGAAGGTTGACTGAAATTTGGGAACAGGAAGATGACACAGAATTGGGGAAAAAATTAAAAAAGGAGATGGGAAGAGAACATTGGGGGGTTGGATAGAAAATGCCAACTGTGAGTAAAAAAACGAGCGAAAGAAAGTAGAAAGAGGGAAGGAGCGATGTGTGACAGAGGGGGAGATCGCGCTGCATGGTAGAAGCTCGAGTATTAAGGAGGCGGTTATTTTTTACGGACTATCTGGATGTCGGCGTCACGCCTGGATCAAACCCACATAAAGCGAAAGAAGCTCGGCCATAAGAAATGGAGGAAAGGAGCATAAATTATTTCACCTGTCTTGTCTCCACTGTGGATATTTTTCGAGGAGCGCTGTTATAATCTGATGTCTGACCAGTCTTCCACTTCCACTACGATGGATGGAAAAAGGGTGAGGGGGGACTGCTGGAAGGAGAGAGGATAAAGTAGTCTTCCACTTCTGCTCTGGAGGAGTCTGTCCTCCGCAGACCATTACGATGCTGCTACATTACCACGGAAACTCTTCAATCGGTGCTCGGGACAGTAAAGAAAGCAGTTTTTTTTTTTGTTCCATTCGGGAGTCTCGCTGCCTTTTGCTGTCTCTGTTCCTCATCAGCTGGTGACAAGGGGAGAGGACGGAGGATTTTTGGGGGAGTGGAACTTTAGCCTGCTTCTCCTCTCGTTGACTTCATAGCCTCAAAAACACAAACTTTCTCACCCTTGATTCCTAGATGTCATGTAGTGATCTCTCACATCAACATGTTCAGACAACAGTTCTCTACATAACTTGTTTACCAAAGCTACATATTTTTGATAAAGACAAGTATCCTAGCTACTTGTTTCATTTTATTTGAATTGTGTATGTACAAGGCAGGTACTATTACTTATTAATGCAGCCTAATTTCGTTATATCTCAACTTAATGTTGTTTTATTGTGTATGTTTTGAAGCTAGTTCATTAGTCATTTCAGGGCAGCCATTTTTGTTTGTTTTTCCCCTTCTATAACACATCCCTGCACCTCACTTCTGTACTGTTTACCTGTGAGTGTGCACTTCTGTTCTCCTGCGCAATGCATTTTAAATATAGGCTCTTTTTTTTTTTTCTTTTTTTTTTTCTACCCTCAAAAATTCTCATGAAAAAGAGCAGCGCACACTAAAGGTGTGTGCCATCTTTGACCACAGCATCTATTGTTTTTTAACAGGTCACACTGTCACCTCATATACGTCGTGTTTTTCTGTAACGTTACTCAGTCTCGGTGCCTGCCTGCCTGCCTGGCCAGTGCCATTACTGTCTAGGATGCTTATTCTGAAGCGTGTTGGCGAGTGTGAAAGCCTGTGTCATGTTGTACGCCTGAACTCAGCCAAAGAGCATATTGTGCGTCCCGTATGCCTACATGCGTGTGTCTGTCTGTTGCAGTCCAAGTCCACGAGCATCCAATGTGTTTTTTTTTTTCATCATGAGCAGAAGGGAATCTTCTTCCTAAACTTCAGACTTTGTAGCTCAACACTGAGTCTAAAATCTGCAGCTTATCTTAGAATAGTTTGACATTGTGGGAGTTATTTCCTTTTAGGTGAGAAAATTGATATCACTCTCATGTCTGTACGGCAAATGTGAACCTGCAGTTGGTTAGCTTAGCTTAGCATAAAGACTGAAAACGGGGGGAAACAGCTAGCCTGGCTTTCATAAAGATTAAACAAACCAGATCTGCAACTACTGATTATTATTATTATTATTATTATTATTATTATTATTATCTATTAATCTGCCAATTATTGTCTCGATCAACTGATCGGTCTATAAAATGTCTTCCATCACAGATCACAGTTGTCTGATCAACACTTAAAAACGTATAGATATTCTGTTTACTATCAGATAGGACAAAAAAAAAATCTACACGATTTAGAAACTAGAGAATGTGAAAAATGATTTTATTAATCAAACTTGTTTCTAGTCACTTTTCTCAATTGTCAATTGTTTAATCAATTAAGTCTCAGTTGTATTGCAAACTAACTATAATGTGTTATCTAATGGAGCCTTAAAGGTGCTGCTAGGTGAGTTTTGTTCCCTTTAGACAGAGCCAGGCTAGCTGTCTCCAGAGCTGCAAGTTGTCAACCATTAAAATTAATCGCCAACTATTTTGATAATTTAGTAATTTTTTTAAGGAAAAAGTCAAAATTCTCTGATTCCAGCTTCTTGAATGTGAATATTTTCTGGTTTCTTTACTCCTCTGACAGTAAACTGAATATCTTTGAGTTGTGGACAAAACAAAACATTTGAGGACGTCATCTTGGGCTTTGGGAAACACTGATCGACATTATATAGACCAAACAACTAATCGATTAATCAAGAAAGTAATTGACAGATTAATTGACAATAAAAATAAGTGTCAGTTGCAGCCCAATCTGTTTCCCCTTTGTTTCCAGTCTTTATGCTAAGCTGAGCTAACGAGCTGTAGCTTCATATTTAAGGCACCAACATGAGAATGGTTATCAGTCTAACTTTCAGCAAGAAAGAAATAAGAAATGTGCGTATTTTCCTAAATGTCAAACTATTCCTTCAAACCTCAACATCATAAAGCACCGTGCAGACAGCGCACTGATCACACACCAGCTATGTAAGCTGAATGTAATTTGACTTTTTTAAACTTTTAACCCGCTATGTCCTCAAAGGAAGTCCCTTCATCGGTCCTGTCGTCGCGTCTCGTCTTCAGTATTGCTCTCAAGCTGTTGGCCCGACTCAGTGTTTTGTGTTATCTATGCTGGTAGTTCATTGAATGTGTTCATGAAACAAAGAGGTCCTACCGTACGTCTTGCAGGAATGTCAAATACAATTTGTCCTGGGTTTCTGCCCAGTAAGGGAAACATAGGATCAGAAAACATATTTGTCCTCACTTCAACCCATTATGCCTTCAATATGAAATTTAAAATTTAGATATGTATTTGTTTATAAAAAAAAATGTAATTTTAATAATCACCAAGCATGTTCTTTATAAGGAATGTTTTCCTGATGAGTTGAATTATCTATTTTTGTTTTAATGTTTATGTGCAAACTGCTATGGCCCTCTGATATATTTTATCTGTTTTGTTAGAAAGAACGCCCAGGGACGGTTGAATGACAACATTTGTGAAGAGTTGTTTCTTGTGATTATGATTCGATGGACAAAACAAAACAACTGCGTCTGTTGTGTCGTCAGTTTGTGTGAAACACAGTGCCTTTATCATGTTATCTTTCGAAATATCTTTATTGAACCAATCCGTGCTTTTAATGTTAAAAGTTTTTATTTCCAGTCAGTCCCGTTGTATTTTTAGCTGCAGTCATGCTTGCTCACTTCTGTTCTGATAGATCCTCTGCTGTAAATATGTACATTATCATTTCATATGTGTCTTCAGACCCGCACCACATGTCCACGGTGTTTCTGTTTTTTTCAAAGGTAAACGCCAAGATGTCACTGTGCTGGTTCCACTTGTACATTTCTTTTAAAAAGGTACTTCATAATAAAGATGTTGAATAAATCTTTCCTCTTCTTTTATTGTTCTGTGTTTACTTCATTTTTGTCCTTATTCACAAACTGTACTTACACATAACACCGCACATGCCTTTTAACCGTCTCTTTTTGCCATAAATTAAGACGGAGCCTCCTGGCATTATAACATTATAAATACTTTACTTTTCATAGCAGGAAAAGCACAGGTGTTACTAATGACTTTAACAACGGCTGTGGGCTATGAAGCAGCTAAATGAAATTCAGCCATCATTCATTTTATTATTAATACCGGTGCTTTTCCTACTGTGACAAGTCAAAATGTCTCAGTGAAAAGAACCTATTTCTTCATCGTGTTGTTGAAGGAGCAAGTATTTTCCACAAATCTATAAATACTCGTACTAAACTATTTCTAATTTGTGCTACATTCTACTTTACTTAACTACAATTCAGGAATAAATGTCAATGAATGTTTTTTACTCAATTACATTAAATTGACAGCTATACTTTAGCTGTAGCTTTTACTTTGCAGATGAAGATTTCCTGTAATTATCTTATGATAAATTTATAAAAAAAATGTAATTTTTTGTGAGCCATTCAAATATATATAAAATAGTTAAAACTGTAATGTAAGTAAGTAATTGATTTGTGTTTCTTTGTCCTTTACCGTAAAAATGAAAGATGCCGAAGTTAAACGGGCTCATGATTTTGACAAAACAATCCAAACTTAATGACCACTTTCTAGCCTTTTCTGGAGCTTTTAGCAAAATCACACAGTCTTCATGGATGGATAGAGTTTACTCATTTGTCATGGAGATGGATGTTGTTTTTCCCTGAGTAATTAGGTCAAAGTGCAACTGTGTAGGTTTAAGAAAATATGTAAACTTTCATTTTTGCTACTCTTATAGTAATTACAAGTTGGAATATTTAGTAATATTTGGTGTAAATGGATATTGTAATAGTGTAATTATTCAACTATGGTAAGTGTACAGTAAATATATGCAATATGTACAGTCTATAAAATGGTAAAGGGATGTAGCGTAAAGTAAGTTTAAAGTGCACAAGTTGGTTGCAGGTAGTGCAGATAGATGCAGATAGTCCAGATAGTCCAGAAATGTTGCTTTCCACCACTGTTGGCAGAATATGTAAGGTTTAAGAAACCTTTGTGTTATGTGTAATTATGTGTAATTAATATTGTGTGTTTTATATCTGTTTATGATGTCCTTGTTTTATGATTTTTTAATCTATGTAAAGTGTCTTTGAGTTTTTAGAAAAGCGCTATATAAATAAAATGTATTATTATTATTATTATTATTATTATTATAAAGTAGACCCTGGAAAAGCTTTTCACACTGGAAAAGCTAACACAATTGTCTGTTCAAAACAATAAAACAATCTCTTTTTAATGCATCCATGGCAGAGATAGATAATTCAGAAACTGCTCTTTAACTCCCCCTTGTGGATTTTAGTGGTTTCTCTGAACAACGTAACTAACGACGTGAGGTCAAAGTTGAGACGTGACGCAAGCACGTAACACTGTGACGCACTAGTTGGGAGAACGTAGCTTTAGAGGAAGCATTTTGTAAACAAGCTTGTTCTCATCCATTGTTTGTCTTAATCTTTCACAATTAATTAACATTAAGTCTTCTAACCCGAAAGAACTGAAGTACGCGAATAATCTTGTTTAATATCCGGTGAATTAATGAGCCCGGAGCTTAACTACAAGCTGTAGTTAGCTGTTAGTTATGGTTAAGCTAGCATGGTAGCAGCTGGTTGCTATGGATGCGTTCAGTATAGTTGAGGATGAAGTGGCTCTGGAGGGTCTGGACGGGATAACTATCTCCTCTCTGTGGATCCGACTGGAAGATAGGAAGCCCAAGTTTCCCCTGAAGCTCGACGACTCCACCAAGGAGCTCCTCTGGAGGTATCTGATCAGCAACACCGACCTGAAGGTCTATGAGCTCCCGAAGGAGAGAGACGACGTGCTGCTGTTTGACAGGTCAGTGGGTCGCTATGGTTATCAAGATCATCCACATACCTGCTGTACACACTGTAGTGGGACTTTCTTCCAGAGAAACACACTCAGTTGGCCGTTTATGAGGTCCATTCAGCTAAAATTAATACAGTCTGAGACAGTGGTTCCCAAACCACTCTATTAGACTGCCAAACCAAACCAAAGTTCAAGTGTTTCAAATGAAAAAGTACTATTTCTAGCACCAGTGCCTAATAGAATAACAATTAAGTAAGATACATTTAGTAAAATGAGTAAATAAGATAAGATATGTAAAATAAAAAAGGTAAAGTAAGCAAACAAACAGAACAATAAGTAATATTGCACATGTTGGACTTTAATATTTCACACAATGAACAGTAATATTGCACATGTTGGACATTAATATTGCACACAATCAACAGTAATATTGCACATGTTGGACATTAATATTGCACACAATCAACAGTAATATTGCACATGTTGGACATTAATATTGCACACAATCAACAGTAATATTGCACATGTTGGACTTTAATATTGCACACAATGGACAGTGATATTGCACATGAGAATGTAAAAAGTAGTATTGCACATGATATTGATGTTATATTTGTACTTAGTGTCCGGTGTTTTCAGCACACTAAACTGACACACATTAGACCTTCTGACCACCATCTGATAAGATCTTAGCTTTTAGATGTGTTATTACAGAAAGTGTATGAAACCCATGACCAAAATAGTCATACATTCTGTTATTGTGTTACTTATGGATGGAAATATTGTGAAAATACGTGATTCCCCTTTTTTCTGGGATCCCCTGGACCTACCTCAAGGACCTATGAGATCCCACTTTGAAAACCACTGATTTAAGATAAGATAAGATAAGATAAGATAAGATATTCCTTTATTAGTCCCGCAGTGGGGAAATTTGCAGTTTTACAACAGCAAAGGGGATAGTGCAAAAAACAAGATGCATCAGCTAACTCAGTAAAAAAAAAAGAGCTAAACAAAGTGTAACAAAATATGCACCTCTAAACACAACAAATAAAAATAGCAGTTGAGAATACTAATAATAATTAATGTTGAATATGAATAATGAATAATGCTGTGGGTCTATTTGGGGATTTATACTTTATTCTTTATTATTACACACTACTGATTTGGAGGTCGTTTGCCATGGCAACAGTCAAAGTTATGACGCTTGGAAGCATTCAGGTCAGCCCTAAAAAAAGCATTATAAAAATGGCTAATCGACTAAAGAAATCTTAGTCGACTAAGACCAAAACGAACGATTAGTCGACTAATCGACTAAGACGTGGCAGCCCTAGAAGAAACAGATTAAGAAAGGGCTTTAAATCCCAACATCAGTAGTCAACCTCACTAATACTTGTGTGCAAATCCCTAAAGCCAGGTTAACAAATCTTGTGGGAAAAGAGTTTGTTTGTTTTTTGTGCTATTTTTCATAAACTTCAGTTTGCACACTTGAAGTGAGGGAACAAGGAACATTATGTGAAAAGCTTTTGATTTATATAATATTTTTCTTCATTAGAGAGTTCAAAGTCAAGTTTAAGAAAGACATTAAGTAATTTGTAGGACGTTGTGTATGTTCCAGTTGCCTCTTTGTTTTGTAGTTTTGTTGCCCTGATGTAGAGTTTGTGTTTCCATGCATGTGTGTGTTTTCAGGTTTAAAGACATCGACCCAGAAACAGGCATTGAAACAAAACAGAAGTTTTGTGATACACGGAAAGACGTCTACCCGATCCAAATTATTCTAGAAAACAAGAGTGGGATACAGGGCTCATGTGCACTCTTCAAAGAGAGGACAGACATCACTAAGCATGTCCGCTCCAAATCCTTCACCCCGTTACTCAGCTTGCAGGAGGCTTTGGAAAGGTTAGTAGAGTTTGATTGATAGTATATAAACACACATTCACATTATTTTTCAATTCAAAATTAAGACATACAAATATCTAAGCTTACACCACAAAAGTTATTCAGTTAATTACATTTTAGAAGAGTTTATTGCAACTGTTCATTTGTCTCATTCCCCCCCTTCTCGCTAACCCGTAACTCCTCAGATATGGCCGAAAGCTTGTTGTTGTGGCGTCTCAGACGCTGCGATTCAAGACCCTGATTGGTGTCGAGAGCGATCCCGATTTGAAACTGAACGACGACTCTTACTGCGTGTTGGAACGAGTGGGCCGAGCTCGATGGCAAGGAGAGCTACAGAGAGATTTGCACGGATGCTCTTTCAAGTACGCGTACACACTCATTTTATCACGGCGTTGTTGCTGCTCCGTGTTCCCTCTGTGTCACGAGCTGCAGTTCAGATGTTCACTGTGTAACAGGCAGTGTTGTGTTTCAACAGGATCGATGCTCGAAAGTTGCACTACATGAGGAAGGCTCTTGTCAAATATGGGCTCATCAGCATGCAGTCTCACGTCACTCGAGTGAATTCAGGACAACAACAACACTCCATTCTTCTGCTGCTCAAACGCTTCCATGTAAACAGGTCTGTTTATGGTCTCTGTGTGTCAACACTGTTCTGCTGTTGTGCACATAGAGAGAAGTGATTGGTGGGAATAACCTGCTATTGTAATCTGTCTAATTTGTGTACAGTGAAGTTTCTGGTTGCGTATCAAACCTCAATAGCGCCACCGTCAGGTTTATGACCAAATACTTGCAAAACTAATAACATTCCCATCAGCCTCAGCTACTTTCTGTTTAATGCTATTTAGAAAATGTCAGCATGCTAATACGCTATAGTGAGATGGTGAACACACTGTACCAAGCATGCCGACACGAGCATTTAGTTTAAATGAATTGTATGGTGATGCGCTTTGATATCTTCTTTACTTATTCAGTGTTCATTCAAATAAAAGTCTTGCTACTTTTAGATTGTTTTAGGCAAACTTCATGCATGGCTGCTGCTGCAACATCTAACATTTAAGAACGATAGCTTCTTTTGTCAAATAAAACAAATGGTTCTGTAGAGAAACATGTTTATATACGTCAAAGTAAGGTTTCCAAAATGTATCCTTTTTGTATTGGTACCACTGGGCAACCTCCAGGTCTGAGAAGTGAAGCCAATGCTGAAGTGCCTTAAACTTGCATTCTTTCTAATAGCCAGCAGGGGGCGACTCCTCTGGTTGCAAAAAGAAGTCTGATTGTATAGAAGTTTATGAGAAAATGACCGAACTTCTCACTTGATTTATTACCTCAGTAAACATTGTAAACATGAGTTTATGGTCTCAATCGCTAGTTTCAAGTTGTCTTCAATACAACTTGATGTTCATTTAGTAAATGATGGTCCCATTCAGAGTCAAATAGACCATAAATGCTTTATGCTTTAGGTTGTGGCTACCTTGCGGTTGACAGGTCGCTACCACGGTGTTGTTCGGTCTGGTAGTTGTCCGTGTTTTCGTCTTACAATTTTAACCCTTTGTCTTAATCACCATTCAGTTGTACTTAGCTCCATCCTCTCGTATCACTTCTGGTTGCAAAAAACTAAGATGACAGAGGCCAAAATGCCAACTCAAGGCTTCAAAACTGCAGTCCACAAACCAATGGATGACGTCACGATGACTACGTCCACTTCTTATATACAGTCTATGATTGATAGAAAAATTCAGGCACTAGCATGGAAACATTTCAAACAGTACGCAGCAATAGAGACACAAAGCATCCAGCTGCACATTACAGAATTGGACAAAAGGGAAGCTGCCTCTTGGATAAAATGAATGAGTAGACTCATCATCAGTGCTTCATTTTTAAGAAAAGATGAAATCATGTCCCCTTCTCATCTGAGTTCACTTGAGAGAAAAGAGTCAACTTATCTTCAGCTGAATGCGTCCTTTCTCCACCACAGACATGCTACTCAAGTCTTTGCAATACTGAAAATGTTCAGAAGGAGCAAAGCCAATGTTTGGGCTTTTACAAATGTAGTTTTAAGATTTGGGAGCACCTTTATCTGTATCCTCTGTCACTCCTTGTCTTTGTTTCTGTCCTGGAGAAACTCCTCTTAACCCCCTCTACTGTTTTAGGAGGTCTAAGTATGACCTACTGATGGAGTACGTGTCCAACCTCCTCCAGCAGTCGCCTGGTCAGTTCGCCACTTTGCTCACACTCAAAGAACAACTCAATGTGAGTATCTCCCTGTGAGCGTGTGTTGGTCTGTGTGTGTGTCCGCCTTTCTCTTTGTGGTAATAACTGTGTGTGTATTCTTGCAGAATGTGGATGACCGTACTTTTAAGCGCGTATTTCAATACATGCGAACTGCCAAGGTGGTTGAGTACTGCCAGTACCCTCTGGAGGACTTGGATCCTGGCGCCGGGCCCTGCACCAACAAAAAAGGTAAATGTGCCTCTGAAGCACCAGTGCTTATGCATATAGTTACATACATGTTTGGATGGACTTATGTATTTAGATATGTTTGTATGCGGATGTATTTGAGTGTTTACGTCGCCTATATTTTCACATATGTATGAAAATATTCAATTTACTGTCATTTAAAACAAAGAAACGCACATTTGCAAAGCTGAAACCTGTGATTTTTTTTTTGACCATTTTTAACTTGATAAATTACTTAAATTCTTAACTTAATTAAAGAAGTTGCAGATCACTTTCTGTTGTGTGACTAATCGATTAATCAGCTGATAGATTCAGCTCTACGTTGGTGCACAGGACATGCCAGCATAGCTCTGCTATGTTTGGCATAGGTGTAGTCTAATATGAGTTATGACAAAAAGTTCATAAAATCACAAGTTTTGTGACAGAAATATGAGTTACTAAAGGAATATTTTAAAATGATGTTATTATTATATATGTTATGCATAAAAAATTAAATGATGAGCACAAAAGTTCATTCCTTGATATGAAAATAATTCTTGACAAAAAAATATATTATTTCAAGGTCCACTTACTAGCTTATGAAAAAGCTGGTTAAGGTTTTTCTTTTTTTCACAAATTTAAAAGATACTAACATCACATTTAACCGATGTATGTTATACATTTGTGGTGATTATTTGCGGCATTATTCGCCACATGTCTAACAAATGTGCTTCATCATTTTACTTTGATCTCCAGGGAATAAAGTGCTCGTTCGCTGTGTGAAACTGTTGAAGCCGTACACGAGGAAGGGCGTTGCTGATGATGACGACGATGAGGACGAGGATGATGAAGATGACTCTGGAGGGAGAAGAAGAGCTCTCCTTTCAGAGGGGCGAATCATGGAGAACGATGTCCTGTCGCAGGCCTATCACATTGGTACGTTTCATCACTGTCCTGGAAACAGATCTCGGGGATTCATAGTGTCAGGCAACTATTTTGGCAAGGCTTCATGTTGTTGTATAACACTCTCCACTGCTGTCCTCATGTAGTTGGACACGTTTTCTTTTGTTATTTTGCAGACAAGTATTTGCTATGTAAAGATATAGAGGAGTAATGTCTACCTGAGCAGAGAACAAAGTCGCTCTCCCCCTGTGCGTGTTGTAATCAGAGCATTTCTGCGCTTCGTTGACACAGCCAGGCCGGCCGTGTGAGTGATGAAAAACCATGAAGCCTGAAAAGTGCTATTCATAGTCCCCCCAGTTTGTAAAGACAAGATTAGGACAATGAGAAGGCTTCTGTTCACCCTCAGATCAATGCTGAAAGTCAGCCATTTACCCTCAAATCCATTGTTTCTATTCAGATCCAGAGTTCAAGAGGACAGAGACGACACAACACAGACATGCCAAGAAATGATTGATTGCGTCATAATTTTCTAAAAATAACATACTTTGCAAATTCCTCTATTATTAATTCTTGCCTGTGTCTTTTTCGTTGTAATGCAGTGTTGTCCTGTGGTACAAAGGGAATCCCCCAGCGTAGTATCGGGTTAAGGATGAACGTCGGTAAGCTGGAATCTCGTATGATCTGCCGAAGGCTGGAGAGGGACGGTGTGATAAAGGTAAGACCTACTCTGTTAATACAACCTTTCCCCAGATAGAGACATTTGCCATTTTGCCACCAAAATGAATTTGCTCCCTACCAAAATTACTTTTTCTTATGTAAACCACTGAAGTCTGTTAGAATGGTTAACGTGCAGATAGAGAGATTGAAACATGTCTTATGTAATGGGAAGTTAGTTTGTGAATGCAGTCATGTTGGCAGCACACTCACAATTGTTGGATGTGTTTGTTTGGGCTTCCCGCCCACGTGACCTCCACCAGAGGTCAATCACTACAAAGAAAACCCTTCCTCTGCAATGAACACCACACTGCTCTTCTGCTTCAGCATTGGTTGAATCAATGAGAGATTGTTTGGCATCAGATAAAGTGTTCGTTTTAGTGGAAAATGGTGTTTGTTTGCTTTTGTAACTTGTATTAGATTGTATTAGATTGTAAAGTGTTTTGCTCCTCCATAAATGAGGTGGACAAAATATAGGAAACACTCTCGATTTTATAATGTGGTCCAGTACAACCCAAAAATTTACCAGAGAACTGAGTAGTTTATACAAAAATAGAGAATTTTAATGAAATGCAGTTTTTAATTCAGGGTCATTTTATTCCATATTGTGTTAAATTGTAAAGATGTTTCCATTTTTCTGGTCACACATTTTCATGTGTGCGATGTCTTTCACCCTGCAGGGCTTCATGGTGGACGAGGGTCGGCAGAGGACGACAAAATTCATCAGCCATACGTGTGTTTCTAGAAAACGAGTGTAGATTTCTAAATTCTTACTTTAACACTACATCATATAAAAAGATGTTGTTCTGCTCCACTTGTCTTGACAGGTGTGTCGGTGTGAGCAATCAACTCCAGCTGTTTGCTAAGGAGCAGGAGCGGAAGAAGCTTCTCTACTCTTCTGCACCACAGATATCAGACGCTGCACCTCCCACCCCTAAAACACCATCAACCTCGAAGAAAACGGCAAAAGCTCGTGCAGGAAAGAAGATCCTGAAAGCAGGCGGAGGAGGAGGAGACGAGGATGCAGAGGAGGCCGGGCAGACGTGTGGTGATGAAGAGGTGGATACAGCGAATGAAGGGTTGGATGGAGAGGGAGGAAAGTCAGGAGCAAAAAGAAAGACGAAAAGCAGCGTGAAGACTAATCAGACACAACCTGAGATCCCCATCGTACAACCTACACCGGCTGAATGTGAGTACTCATTTAACTATTGAACATTTCACAACAGGTAATACTTAAAAAGGACAGCCAACAGAAAAGGAAACCAAAATTCACATCCTGACTGTGACCTGTGATAACAAAAGTATTGGTTTAATCTCTTCCACTCCTTTCGGGCGCCGGTTCCCTCAGGCGACTTTACTTGTTTCGGAGGCGGTAGCAGGCTCAGTTTTAGAGCTAGAGTGAAGGTACTGCTATCATATGAAACTAGAAAATCTGAGGAATCCATTTGTGCTAGCATGTCGGGAAGGACGCTAAATAACGCTATGTAGTTAGGCTAAATTTTGGAGAGGAAAAGCTGGCATGGCCATTTTCAAAGGGGTCCCTTGACCTCTGACCTCAAGAGATGTGAATGAAAATGGGGACTCTGGGTACCCACGAGTCTCCCCTTTACAGACATGCCCACTTTATGATAATCACATGCAGTTTTTTGCATGCAGTATGAATGTGTTATTTTCACCTATTCTAAAAATGGTGTATTTGAATATTTCTGCATACTGGGGTCCCTAAACAGTCTTGGAATTACATATATTGGTAACACTGTAAAGCTGAGACTCTTGTGGATCCAATGAGCCCAACTGTATTCATGTGTGATGATGTTAGTCCTCATAGTAGCCTTTTCATTTTAGTGAGACCACTTTTTTAAAAACTTGACCTCACTGTATAAAATGACCTCTGGTGACTTCTAGCATAATCACAGCCTCATGACACTTTAAAACCACAAACTAGAGACCTAGAGCATTCAGAGGATGAATGGCTTTCCTGGGTATATTGACAATAAGGGGGTTTCTGAGCAGTTTCCAGAACAGCAGTGCTCGTTATCTAGTCACCGAAAAATGCAATTCTTGCAGAAATCTCCAAATGTCAAATGTTTTTGATACCAAATCACAGCATGGCTTTTTCTATGGTGTTCCTCAAGGTCTTGGTGTCCTGATGTGGAGAACAACTTGACACACAGTACTGAGTTGCATCTCAAATTAATATTCAGGTTCCCAGCTTTCAGATGATGTACACCACCTCTATGTGATACCTACTGTTGACCTGCTATCTCCCCCTAAAGACCCCTTGTACCCCCTAAAAAAGACAAAAACGTGTTTATTTATTACAGCTAGAGCTCTTCCTGTTGTCCCACTTCTCTAATTTCTGTCATCTCTCAGGTGAAACTCCAGCCAGCAGCAAATCCACGACCAGCATGACACCTGACTCGGCGTCCACTCCCAGAGCAGGTAATGTGCAGAAATGGACCTCAACACACTTCACTTCATCTACACTCCAGCAACAGACACACTTTGAAGGAAAAATAATGTTTTCATTTTGTTCTCTGTCTCGCTGTCGACAGTACAAACTGAGAATTAGCAAATCTTAGACCTTAAACTGATTTTGTTTGCCATTTTGGGGCAGCGGAAAGAGTCGTCACTCCTAAGTGTGTTTCCTTTGTTCTGTTCAATCATATTTAATCCAGACTGTCTCTTCTATCAGAACAAGCTGGAGGTGAGGAGGAAGAATCCAACTCGAGCCCTGCCAGCACTTTGCTTCAGAGTGAGGCATTGGATGAAGCCAATAGCCCAACGGACAACAACATTGTGGTTGTTAAAGATGTTTGCAAGCCGGTCAGTCTGGTGGATTGCTTTCAGTGTTGTTGTTGTTTTTTTCACTGTTTTGTTCCAGCTGTTTGAGATCAGTAGATGAGTGTTGTAATTAACGGTTCAATCCGTCTCCTTCAGGCCCCGCCGCGTAAAAAATCCAGATGGTATGTGGAGAGATCTCATGAGACGTACCGCCTGTTGAGGAGGAGGAACCTGATCATTGAAGCGGTCCGCAACCTCAGAATCATCGAGGGTCTTTTCCCGTCAGTTTGCCTTAAATGTTATCAGTTAAAGGGATAGTTTGGGTGTTTTGAAGTGAGGTTGTACGAGCTGCTTGGGGCCGTGCCGACCGCCATCTACTGTAGGTAATACACTGACTATAGAAAGGTACCTCATATGACCCCACTTCAAAACACCCAAACTATCCCTTAAATATCAAAGCATTTTATCACAGTAAGAGAGGGAAGTAAAATGTCAATGCGCTGTCTGTCTCCAGGCTACAGAAGATAATCAATGATGACGAGAAGCAGGACGGAGTCAGCTCAAAGTGTTGCAGGAAGACTATTCTACGTCTCGTCGACAGTCTGTCTAGAGAAGGCATACTGAAGGTTTACAAGACCACCATCATACAGGACGGGATCACCAAGAATGTAAATGCACACATCACACCTTGGTGGTTAATTAGATTTACAAGCCTGTAGTCATTTGGAAGTTGTTTACTCTTTGATCGCATCCAATGCAAATAAAACTACTGACAACACATAATATAGGGCTATTACATCTTTTATAGTGAAGGCCTCTTACGGTCCTGTAGTTGGGTTCATTTGGTCTGGACCAAGGGGAAAGAATTATACATTTTAGTTCTGGTTCGGTTCCTGTTCACACTGACTATTTACAAACAAACCAAGAAAAGTAAACATGAAGTTATACAGACTGACAGATAACTCGTTGATTGCATAGTTTTGGCGGTTCACACCAGCCCAAATGAACCGTGCTAACCGGGCAAACAGACCTGAGTTCCTTTTAACCGAATAGTGTTGTCACGATACTGGAATTTCTAACTTCGATACAATACCTTGAAAAGTGTTGTTATTTAATTCCATTTTCGATACCACGGGGAAACCTTGACACAATATAGAGGTAATCAAATTTGAGATAAAAACAAAAAAGATAAATAGCAGTGTGTGGAGAGGAGATAGAGCAGAAAGCGCAGCTGGTACCCGTGTATCAATAGGGCAGAAAATGAGTATTGAAACTGTCAGTATCAATATGTATCGATAATTCAATATATTTTTGACAACACTACTAGAAAAGAGATACTAACGCTGTCTGATGGTCTTCTTCTTGCAGCTTGAGATGGTCGTTCATCCGTCCATTCAGCCCAACGATGAAATGGTGAGCCGAGTCATTGAACAGGTCCGCTTCAGAATCTCCAGCTCCTACACAGCTGTACGGTGAGTACAAACCAAATACTCTAAAATACGTCAGTGAGGAATGACTACACTTGATTTTGTCAGTTTTCAGTGTTCTGCCTCAGTCCTGATTAATAATTAGTCTCTATTATCGAGCATGTCTTGTATCTTGTCTCCTGATCAAGCCTCTGTTCAGCTGTCTTTTGTTAAAAACAGCTTTTTCAAGTTACTGAAGCTGAAGACTACTGTAATTCTTTGTATGTGGGTTTCGAACAGTCGTGTCTTCGCCGGCTGAAGTTAGTTCAAAATGCAGCTGGTCGTCTTCTGACTAGAAAAAGAAAACGTGATCACATATCACCAGTTCTGGCCTCCCTCCACTGGCTTCCTGTCCGTTTTTAAGGTTTTAAATGGCACCACCTTATCTAGCAGAACTATTGCACCTTCATACTCCAGTTTGAGCAGTGAGGTCAACCAATCAGATGCTCCCTGGATGTCCCCAGGAACTATGCTCAAAAACAGAGAGCGACCGAGCTTTTGCAGTGACCGTCCCTAATCTCTGGAGCAGTTTATCTTTTCATATTAAAACTGCTCAGACTACAGAAACATTTAAGTCGCTGCTGAAGACCCACCTCTCCTCGCTGGCGTTTGATTAAGTTGAGCTCGACACCTTGAGTTTTTAAATGTGCTATACAAATAAAGTTTGACTTGACTTGACTTTGTGTCTTCGTCTCTGTCCCTCAGTCTGCAGCACGCTGAAGAGAAAGCCAGAGAACACGGCTCTGAGGATATGACCGGCAGCCCTTCTAAAGGCCTGAAGAGAGAGAAGAGAAAATCTGAGGAGTTCAAGCCCACAACAGGTTCTGTTTCACAGTATGTTAGAAGAGCAGTCAAATGGGAGGACATACGTTGGTTTCACAGCAATATGAAATAGATAATAGAGAGAGAATGATGACCTGTTTAACTTCCTATCACTAGCTCTAAGCAGCTTATAATACATGATTAAAACTACGGATGCCAAGATTTTTAAATAATTAAAATCATTTGAATTGTGTGTTTTTATGCAAATAACCACCATAGATGACAATAGCAAAGTACAGTACAGTACAGTACTGTGTACAGTTCCCTCCCACCCCTGAAAAACAGGGCTCTCCCAGAAGCTACGGTGTAATTCAAACACTGTCATTTACCATGCATATGATGTTTTTCGTGTAAAATATATCGACCATTGAATCTATATCTTTGTCCACCATTCATTGTTTTGTTCTTTGTCCTCTCTCTCTGTGTTTTTATAGTCCGGGGATTGGGGAAGACTTTTGGCTTTCAGCCTAAGATGCACCGTCTGCGGCTCGTCCATAACTTCCTCTGGTACCTGATATACGGACACCCGAACAGACACAACTCCACCGACTCCCACTCGACCAGTCAAACGCTGGCAGACCTACACAGCTCTGATCCCGACGCCAAACACGCGAAAGACTCCACAAACACAAACGGACAAACGCAGTCGTCTGAAAAAGATGCCTCCGGCTCTGCGGACCAACAAACTGCAGATTCTGCTTCGTCTAACTTGGATGTGACATTATCATCATCAGGTGATGAAGAGGAGGAGCTGAAAGATAAATCGACACCTGGTTCGCGTTTTCAGTCTGACTGGAAAGGTGAGAGAGCATCATGTGTGGGAACTCTACTGTAGTAAAAATGTTTGTGTCTATTTTGAACAAGCCGCCCATTTTGTTTCTTATAACTCCGTCAGAAACCAATGCATGAGTTCTGCATACTGTTATATATTTACGTTCATGTACATACGCATATTGCAGTTATTTGAATTATTTGGACACTTTCAGGGTAGGAGAGTTTTTCCCAACTAACCACCTTGATGTTTCTGTAATCTTCTCCCTTTCTCTGATAGTGTATGCTCATGAAGAGTCATGGAAGAAATTCGTGCCTCCTGTCCGTGTACACAAGGAGTTTGGCACCGGCTGGGCCATGGTCGGCGACCTGCTCCTCTGCCTTCCTCTCTCCATCTTCATTCAGGTCATACAGATCAACTACAAGGTGAGAAAACTCATTTTTTTTTTTTTTTTTTTTAAAGGATGTTATACAGTTCACCCCTCTTACCTTCTGTGAACTGTGGGGGAAAATATTTTTCTTTTATGGTGACCTGATCCTCATCTGTGCCAGATATTCTGTAGTGGTTATAAATACTCATCTGTCCTCTTTAATATCAGATATACAAGATACACACTGACTTCAATCTGCTTTTTCAGTTAAAGTAGTGGAGAAGAGGAATTACATATCCACAAACATTAGAGACTCAGGAAGCTTTGCAGTGTTTAAAACTAGAGTCAGCACAAAAGTGTCACCACCAATGATTGCCTTGTGTTTATTGTATTTATCATACTGATTCTGATTTATTATCTCACACTGATGGACTTTTATGTATTGTGTTGTTTTATGTAGTGTATTTGTTCTTCTGTGGGGTTTTTTTGTCTACCTGCCCAGGGACAAAAAATGTAAATAAACTACTATCTAACTCTGGTGCAATTACTTTTAACTCTGCGCTGCAAAAATAAGCAACAAAATAGATAAATAATAAACTGTTTCCTTGGAGTGTCGAGTGAATTCACTGTAACTTAAGTTGAGGACTTTTTGTCAAAGTCACAGTCAACTTAAAGTCAACATTCAGGCCAATAGATGTAATAATGTCATGTAGTGCTGCAACAATTAGTCGATTAGTCGATCGACAGAAAATTGATAATCATCCATTCTGATAACCAATTAACTGTTTAAAGTAATTTGCCAAAAAATGCCAAATATATTCAGATTTCTTCCTGCTTCTCAAACGTAAGGATTTCTTTGCTTTCTTCTGTAAACAGACATCTGAAGACGTCACCTTGCAACGGCAAAGTAGACAGGAATTGTTAAATGTTACCTGCACGTGATATAGCTACACTCAAGTGCCAGTTTATTGGGTAGACCTAGTTTAAACTAATGTAGTCTGATACAACATTACTGCAATTAATCCTTGATGAAATTTATAATGTTCAGCTTTTGTTGAAACTGTTTTAGAGGTGTTGATTCAACTTCATGATCATTTTGGAGGCTGTAGTTTGTGCTGCTGTTAAACTGTATTGAGATGAGATGATTCTAATATTTAGTCTGCCCTCATTGATATAAATATTTATAAGGACTTGTTGATGGCCTATTTCTTATAGTACAGCTTGCAACACATGAAGAAAGACACATTCAGTACATAAAAACATATTTGCCGACTTGTGTCGACAGGTGGAAGGACTGGAGGATTATCTCAACGACCCCGTGAAGCAACACCATCTTATCAGATCGCTGCCCGCCAGAATGAGAAGACAGCTGCTCTTTAAACGGTGACTTTCTTTCTTTCTTTCCTCCTTTCTTGCTCTCTCTCTGTAAAGCATCATAACTGTTGAATCTAAATGGAGTATTTTTGGGTTCTTTACGTCAGGAAATACATCTTCTCATTTCACGAGAACCTGCAGAAGTTGACCTACATGGGTCTGATGCAGTTTGGTCCTGTGGAGAAGTTCAAGGAGAAAGACCAGGTACACAGCAACCACATCACAGAGAGAAACGAGCTTCATCATCTGACTGCTGCTCTGATCCACTCAGAAAACACAGAATTTAATTTGTCATTTGCATCAAAATAGAAAAATAGCATCATAAAGTTTGAAAGAAGGACAGAAGACAAATGTTATCCCTGATTTTACATGCTAAATTTAACATTTTTAAGCATTTACAGCATTTTTTTTCCCCTTTTTAATACATAAGTAGAGCAGCTATACAAACATACAGTACAAGTAACATGTTGTTCAGCAAAGTTTCAAATCAAATAAAACAGATCTGTTTAAAAGCAAAATTACAAACAATAAGAAGTGATAAAGTCAAAGAGGACTTAAAGGACAGTTAACGTTGAACGAATTGGGAGTAATAACAGCATGTGTTTTAAATTAAGCATCAATGTTACATCAGGGAAAAGAGGTTCTTTACTTGGTCAAAATTAAATAAAATCTCTTTTCATGTGTCTCATATTTGTTCTCCACATCTGCACTAATCCAGGTGTTTCTGTACTTGAGGCGCAATGCCACCATTGTTGACACCGTCAGCGCTGAGCCTCACTACTGGCTGGTCACAGCGTCACCTGACAAACCATTTGAGAGGCGCCAGTACACATTGAACACCGCTGAAGACGTAGAAAACTACTGGTTTGACCTGATGTGTGTCTGCCTCAATACACCACTGGGTACAAGCACACACTCGGACAAAAGCAGAATTAAACAGCAATGGCAACCATATGGAAAATTATAATGTCCACTTTTTTTAAGATGTGCCCGCCTCTTTTTCTTTGCTTTTTTTTTAGGGGTAATCCGCAATAAGAGAAACGCAGACGCAGAATTTGATCCTTCCTTTGTGCATGAACGCAACGTGTTTGTGGGACTGGCATACCTGCTAAAGTAAGTGGAGTCACTCTGCCTGTTCTTCTTCTCTTTTTATAAGGTAACTCAAAGAAGCTGAAATTTAAACTTCAAACTTCAAAACAAAAGTACAAATACAGTTCATCACCAGTGTGTTAAAGTAGCGCTGATGAATATGTGTATCAGGGGCTCTCGTGAAGTGTGTGACGACGGGTCGATACCAGGAGACGGTAAAGGAGCAGCAGGTCTGGACTCTGAGTTCTTTGCTCATCTTAAACGCAACTGGTTGTGGACCAATCACCTTCTCAAGGTCAAAACGGTATGTAACAGTATGTATGTGCATGTAGTGAATAGACGGAGACGATATTGAATGTGGTCTAATGTTTGTCCACATGTATCTGTTTTGTGTTTTAGACCCCGAGTGGTTTAGAGGCAGCGGAGAATAAAATCCGACTGAAGAGCCTGCTGAGTAGAAATGCTCTCAGGATTGCACTTAAAGCTGGTGAGTTGCTGCTTGAAACATAATGAATTTATTCATTAAGAATGATCCCAGTCTCTTCCACACAGTGAGGCATACAGCTTATCAATTAAAGAGTGGTATCAGATCGGTACTCGGTATCAGCCGATACCCAAAGCCCAGGTATCAGTATCGGTATTGGGACTGAAAAAGTCGGATCTGTGCTTCCCTACTTATGTTGGAGCGTTTAGGGTCTTACTCCCTCTGCTTCATATTTACTAGCACACTGTCACAGCGCTCCTACTCATCAATAATATACATTTTATACGTCTGTGTGTAACAGGAGGAACGACTACACCTCGATATCTGACTGCCAAGCGATCACTGATGACAGAAACTGTTGAGGTATGAGTTCAATCAATTTTATTTTATTATTATTTCATTATCTTTGTATAGATCTAGTTGCCAATGTATTAGCTACACAATAACAAACAGACCGGATCAAGTGAAAGGTAGGAAAAATGTTTTGTTTCTCTGTAAGGTCCTTTCCATATTGCTGTTAGACACTTATAATAACAATCTGAGCCTGTCAGTGGCAAAAACAAGCACTTTTAGTGGACGTAAAATGACGGTGATGAGTTGCCCTGAGTGATTACATCAAAAAATGTTGTCCTCATTAGTCACAAAAACATGGACAAATAGGGTCCAGGTTGAAAAATAAATACGTTACCCTTTAAACTCAGTAGGCTTCTTGTTGATATGTGTGATATTAACCTATTACAGATGATAATGGCAATGTTATTGGAGCTATTTCCACTGAAGATATCATTTTCAAAATGCTTCAATCACAGTTAAACCACAGACAGGTTCAGGATACAAACGATACAAACTGTTGTTGTGTGTTTGTAACCAGGTGGATTTTGAGCCCGCTTCCAGAAACCAGAAGGTGGTCGGAGGAAAGAAACAGAAGAGGAAGAGAAGCAAAAAGGAGGTTGTCAAGGCCCCACGCAAGAAGAAGAAAGGTACAACATGAGCTTAAAAATGGACTAAAGATTGACAGCTGACAGACTGTGCTCCTGTCTGATTGTGTGTGTGTGTGTGTGTGTGTGTGTGGTTTTTTTTGTATTTCTTTGTGTATTTAAAGAGCCAAAGAAACGCACCCCTGCCCACGACGAGGCGGACCACCGCGCTTTGAAAATGATGACCCGACAGAGAGTTTGCTGGTCTGTACAGGAAGACTCTCTGATGATGCTCTGCAGTGTGGCCGCACATCTGCTCAACAGCAAGGTACACACAAATACACGAAGTGATGTCTAATATGGTGATACCCAACCTTTTCATGGGCGTATGTCTAGTGAGTATGGCCAATTAAACCAGAGTGGGGTTTTTTTTTAGGGGGTGTGGGGGAGTTGTTTGAATCATTTTTAGAGGTCAAATTATCCAGAGGCTTTCACACTGAGATTTGAGGCACATACGATATATTAATATTCACTGTCAGTGTGATAAATCACTAAATGATGCTGGTGACAGTGACTAGCATGGCTAGCCAACGTTAGCTTAAGTGTGGGGCTGCTGCTGTAATGCAGTTATACATTAACGTTATAGCAGCATCAGACTGTCATCTCCAACTAAATCTCAGCCTATAGAAGAAGAATAGTTCTCTATTAACAGGCTGGTTATTCACAAACAACACTTAGCCTAATGTGATTCAATCAAATACATGTAGAAGTCTAGATAAGCAATATGCGGCCACTGTGTTGGACTGGGGAAGACTGAAGAGACATGACGGCGATCAACCTTAATTTATTAAGGTATCGCGGACGCTCAGGTTCAGGCAAGGTTACAAAATGATTATTAGACATGTGTATAAAAGAAACATTTGTATAACAAGAGATGAATGCGATACAAACTTGTCAAAATTATAATCCAAACACACGCATTGAAGTCTATGGGATCTACGGTTTTCTTTCCCCCAAAAGGGGGCGTGGCCTTGACTTTTTGCAAGGTACACGTATGTGCCGGTCTGATGTATATATTGTTATCGAGATATGAAATGATCGATATCGGGATAGAAGATTTTGGTCATATCGCCCAGCCCTAGTCTTAAATTATGAGCAGTGGTTTGTACTTGTTTGGATCAAAACATCACGGCGTATTGTTAATGTGTTGCAGTTAAAAAGGCCATTCGTCCCGTACTGTGTGGTGAGAGACCTGCTCCACGCAGAGTTTGAGATAGCGATGGATAAAACATCCGTCGCTGTCGGGCGTCGCACACGATACATCCTCAAAAATCCTCAGACGCTTCTGAACTACAGGTAGGTACACATCATAAAAACACCTGCATTTATACATTATATTCGACATAAACCTGCAGTTGTATTCATCAACTGTGTGTTGCAGGATCTGTCTGGCTGAGGTGTACCAGGACAAACCTCTGATGAGTCTGTTGGAGGAGAAGAAGCCTGCTGATCCAGACAGTGCAGATGTGTGTTGTTTTTTGTTTTGTTGGTGTTATTGTCGCTCTATTTTTGTTTCTAAAAGCTTGAAGTTGACTTATTATTAATTGTTATGTCAAATTTCTTCCTGTGTTGTTTTAGGATTGTGGAAAATCGTTCTCTGAATATACACGGCTGCTCAGACAGAAGTTCAGCTCTGTTCTTCTTGCTCGTGATATGATCATGCCCGACTCAAAACAGCAGCTCTTCTTACGGTAAGAAGACGAGGAGTTTTGACGTTCTGACTAGAAACCAGCGGTGATGGCCGCAACCAGAAGCTGAGTGTAGTTTGTAATGTAACGCTGTATATGTGTGTTGCAGGTTCAAGGTTTCGGCAATAGAGCATGGAAACCGGGTCTCTTGGAAAGACACTCTCACCTGGTGAGGATTCAGATTTTCTTCTGCTGAATACGTTTGAATTGTTATGGTAGAAGTTAATTGTTTGTGTTTGTGTCTATTGCAGCACAGACGACATTCATGCCATAGTGTTGCATAACTTGATCCAGAGCACTCTGGCCATGACCAACTGTCAGATGAAGTCGTCTAGATCCTTTCAGGTACGGCCTTCTTTAACTCCTCTAGTTCATTAACCTCTTAAAAATCCGACGGCTCGCTGTGTCTTTCAGAGGTTTTAAAGCTAGACTGAAGATGCTGGTATCATATGAGACTAGAAACCCCAGAGAATCCACTGGTACCTGCCATGTCATGCTAGCTTGTTGGGGAAAAACAAAAAATAGATGAATAAAACGCTCCAAACTTAAGTAAAATTTTGGCGAGGAAAAACTAGCATGTCCTTTTTCAAAGGGGCCCCGTGACCTCTGACCTCAAGATATGTGAATGAAAATTATGATCACATGCAGTTTTGGGCAAAACCATGCAGTTTTTTGAATGCAGTATAATTGTATTATTTTCACCTATTCTAAAAATGGTGTATTTGAATATTTCTGCATACCAGGGTCCCTAAACAGTCTGGAATTACATAAATTATAATTATGAATATCACTGTAAAGCTGAGACTCTTCTGGATCCAATGAGCCCAATTGTATTTTTGAAACTTGACCTCACTGTATAAAATGACCTGTGGTGACCTCTAGGATAATCACAGCCTCATGAAACGTTACAGCTACAAACTAGAGACCTAGAGCATTCAGAGGATGGATGGCTTTCCTAGCTAGATTGACAACAAGGGGGTTTCTGAGCAATTTCCAGAACTGAAGTGCTCGCTACCCAATCGCTAAAAAAATCTGCAATTCTTGCAGAAATCTCCAAATGTCAAAAGTTTTTGATCCCAAACCACAGCATGGCTTTTCTATGGTGTTCCTCAAGGTCTTGGTGTCTTAATATGGTATTTTGGAGGGATTATTGAGCATTTTTTTATCAATTCTCAAGTGGTAAAAAATGGTTATGACATATTAGTGCATGGAAATGGCCATCATATACTTCTATTATACTTATCATCATGTTCTAATGAGCCTTTCATGAGCAGCACAATTTAAAAAAAAGGTAGGAGACATAAAATACAAACTTAAGAACTGTAAAATCACTTCTTAAGTTTAGCCATTAAATAAAAATAAATAAGAAATTACACAAATACTACAGGTGGGTCTTAAGCTGCTTTTTAAAGGTGTCCATTTTGTCCCCGTTTCCTTTTACCGTTACAGACTCACAGATACAAAACACACACAAACCTCTGATTATCATCTGTCTTCTTTCTCAGACCTTCCACATGTACAGTAAGTATAACCAGGAGCTGCTGTGCCAGGTGTTCATACAGTGCAGGAAGAGGGGTCTGGTCAACCGCCGGCGTATCAATCAGTTTGGGCCAAAGAAGAACCGAGCGCTGCCCATCCTGCCCATGTCCTACCAGCTGTCCCAGTCCTACTACAGGTATATTACTGTCAATACTCTCATTACATTTATTAGTATTCTAGTATATATCATCTCTTTTACAAAACATACCTAGCCACAGTGTATCATTGTAGCTTGCAAAGTACTGCTTATTTATTTGTATTTGTTTTGATATATTTGTAAGGGACCGTGTGCGGGACTAAATGTTATATTGATGTGTTGTGCCAGTTACTGTAAATTAGAGCTACTATTCATTTGCAGTCCTGTTATGCCATAAAATGTTCCAGAAATAATATTAAAAATAAATGTAGACATTAATTCATTGATAAAATGTGACATATATAGATATTTTTTTACCTTTTATATTTATTTACCTTTGTAATAATTCCCCTATTTATTTATTTATTTATTGTAATTTCTTTTACATACATTTAAAAAATATATATTTATTCATTTTTAAATGTATGTATGTATGTTTATATTTATTTATTTATTTATTGTAATTTCTTTTACATACATTTAAAAAATATATATTTATTCATTTTTAAATGTATGTATGTATGTATATATTTATTTATTTATTATTATTTTCCCTCCTCCATACCATGTGATAGAAACACAAACATGAGTTCCCTAAAGGAACTTTCTAGCCTCCGATGTCGTTCCTGAGTTTAGTTTTGTGTGTATATTTGGTGAAAAAGCCGTAAGTCTTCTCAATTTTTTTTGACCACGCCTCTCCCACTCCTTCCTGACAGGTGTTTCTCGTGGCGTTTTCCTCACTCGCTGTGCACCGATTCCTTCCGCTTCTTGAGGAGTCTAATTAACAACAAGACAGGAGACGACCGACCCTTCACTGCGTTCTACCATGAAACCGAGAACAGGTCAGAGAACGGCGAGGATGTGATTGAGAAAAGAGCGGTGTCAGAGAGGACAAAAAAACAAAGCAAAAAGAAGGAAGACGGAGGAAGACCAGCAGTGAGTGAACCAGAGGTACAACCAGAGAAGGAAAACAGTGACTCCTCAAAGGAAGGAGAGAACGACCAAAGTAAAATGGAAGGAGAGGAGAAGCCGATGGAGGTGAACGACGACAAGACTGAGGCAACGAGCAAAGCGGATGAACCGAAAAACCCAGAAGATTGCCTCACAGCTGGTTGTGGTGAAGATCCATCCAGCAGAGAGCAGGCTGACGATCACCTGCCCAAAGAAGAGCCACCAGAAGAGGCTGCTGCCTCAAACGCAGCAGCTCGAGCTCCAGAGGAGCCTCCAGATGTGTCGGACATGCTGCGGTTCTCTATGGACTCTCCAGGTGGAGCCTGTGTGGTCTCTCTCGGCCTGATGTCTCTGGGCCTGCTGAATGTCTACATGTCCATACCTAAACAGATGGTGGTGGTGGACAGCAACCTGGTGGACAACGATGTAGTCAAGAAGTGAGTTATAATCTGTGTGCGAACATCACTACATGTTACTGTATTCATAATCTAGATTGTCCAGAGGAACGGGGACACTAAAGAGACGCTGCTAAGAGCACCTCAAATGAAATATACCTGCATCGTCTTGGGGAGGAGAAAAAAAGAGAAATTTATAACCTGAGATATTTCATAACCTAGACAAATATCTGCATGATTAGTTACCGCTGCGAGGATATAAGAAAATCAGTTTCCTTGTACTTAAAATAGTATTTAAGTATAGTACTTGAGTAGATGTATTTACTGCCACTGAGGTACAAACAGTGAGACATTGTGAGGCAATGAAAACACTTATCAGATCTTATTTAGCAAGACTCTGCAAATGAGAAACTGCAGCTGGACTCATTTACATCTGAAGTCTTAGTGAATCTTACTAAATTGCCTTGACAGTAATTTAATAGCAGGTCTACTCGCACTACCAGCCATCAAACTCCTTTGAAACTCACATCCCCCTCACATCCGCACACTGGACTCCAAAACTGCTCTTAAAACCCATTTTTTCAAAACTAGCTTACTCACCTTAACTGCAAAAACTGCATCTTATTTTATACTACTTTGCTTATTGTATGTTTTATTACTGATCTTATGTGATTTAGGGTGACCTTGAGTGCCATGAAAGGCGTCATTAAATAAAATGTATTATTACTATTACTATTATTATTTATATTTTTATTATTTTTATTTTTATTATCAGGCTTAGTAAATATTTCTTCTTCTTCTTCTTCTTCTTCTTCTTCTCCTTCTTCTTCTTCTCCTTCTTCTTCTTCTTCTTGTTCTTCTCCTTCTTCTTCCTCTTCTTCTTCTTCTTACCTTTCTTCTTCTTCTTCTTCTTCTTCTTCTTCTTCTTCTTCTTCTTCTTCTTACCTTTCTTCTTCTTCTTCTTCTGCTTCTTCTTCTTCTTCTTCTTCTTCTTCTGCTTCTTCTTCTTCTTCTGCTTCTTCTTCTTCTTCTTCTTCTTACCTTTCTTCTTCTTCTTCTTCTTCTTCTTCTTCTGCTTCTTCTTCTTCTTCTTCTTCTCTGTGATTGGTTCACTAGCTACTGGAAAGTGTTCAAATGTGTGGAGTTGTTCATACTCTTAAATATATAATAATGTTGAGGTAATCTGTGTCGTTTCAGCATGGCAGCTCTGGAAGAAGAGGACGATGATGAAGAGGACGGTGAGGAGTTTGAGGGGAGAAAAAAACTAGAAGTGAAGGCACATCAGGCGTCTCACACCAACTACCTGATGATGCGCGGATACTGCTTTCCTGGAATAGGTAGAGCTTGAATTTTTCACTCACTCACTTTTCTTAGATGAATGTTTTCTGCTGATGTCATGTGTCCATTTGTCTCGCTTGTCTCTGGTGGATGGCAGAAAGTAAAGCTGGGTTTTTAGCGACATCATTTGAATGACTTTGCACTGGGTTAAAGAGAGTAGAAAAGTAATTTAGCAACAATGAGTTTTTGTGTAATAGTACAAATGGTTTTAGTTTTTAATTTTCTCACAAGGACCATATTAAAACATATTAAACAAGATAATCCCTGTTTTTTTGTAAGTTAATTTAAAGTGCACAATCACAAGTGTCTCAATACACTTTACATTTATAGTAAAAGACAACAGCAAATGTAAAACGTTTTAAAACAAACTATTATTAAGCTCCATAGTTTATTTACAGGAACAAAACCCAAAACATTGAAACGTAAATTTGACTTGGATACAAACTTAGCCCAAAAAGTTTTTAAAATGTCTTTCAATTACAGATAAATGTGCTCTTTTGTGTTTTTAGATTTAGAGCTCAGACGAATGGCGACTTAATTGATTAGTCCACTGGTTCCCAATCTGGGGGTCCAGATCCCCACTAGGGGTCGCCAAAGCTTCACCAGGGGTCGCCAAGGTCAATTTTAAGGGCAATCAAATTAAAAAAAATATTTATACATCTGGATGATTTTTGTGAAGAAAACTAAAAATAGTTGGATTATTATTTAGGATATAAACTCAACAAAAGAGCTAGTAGAACAATGGCCAAGCATCAGGGAGAAGAAAACACACACAATCCCTAAACATAACAGGAAAAATCATCCCCGGTGCAATATTCACAGGAAATAATCTGCTCATTCATCTGAATTTCTCGTTATTGCGTTCAGTATTTGGGGTAATTTGACAGTTTATCAGTTGTTCTGTTCTGTTATTGTTATGCGTTGACTATCATATGAAATATTCATAAAATGTCACTTAGTCAGCATCGTCAGTTTAAGGGGTCCCTTAAAGAAACAGGTTGGGAACCACCTGTTATTATTATTATTCGATTAGTCGACATCAGTCATTTACATTTACATTTGACTTTTGCCCAGACGATTATTTGATTATTTAATCAAATTAAAATATAGATTAATCTGTAATGAAAGTAATAGTGAGCAGCAGCCCTGCTCAGATTTATAACATTGTGATTTTGTTTCTAGTCAAAATCCGTAACCTCAACACCACTGATAACATCGTGGTGGAGTCGTGTATTATGAGGCTGCAACTACGCAACACACCTGCTCACAACGTGTTCAGCATGGACGGTAAGTATTAACAACGTGTGTAAGACACGTACAAACACTGTTTCATCTGCAGAAAGTGATACTTTATTTCCTTTTTTCTTCCTTTCTAGACTCTCCACCACTGGACTTGACTAAATGCGGTCCGTCCCTGCTGCCCTCCATCCTCACCTACTCCACCCGCTCTTCCTTATCCTCTCCAAACAGTGTGAAGGACTGTGAGAGCCGTTTGATTCAGCAAAGAGGATACACTCCTCAGGACATTGACGCGTGTGCTCAGCTCAGGAGGAGCTTAGATGCAGCTGGTGAGAACGGTTTGGATGCAAACGATCTCTACCAGACTCATCTACACCTGGACGAGCCGCGGTCTGGACGCACCAGGAGCCTGCAGCAATACATGAAGGTAAAATTAATGGCTGGTACGGCTCTTCTGCAAAGTCAAAACACGGTATATTTGGTCAAAAACATGTCACGACCTGAATCTGACTTTTTGACATCTGTTTTACCATATATAATATATATAATTTCAGTGATAACAGCATGTAAAATGTACAGTAACTACAAAATAAAGCTAAAAATCAAAGCAGTTATTGAGTGCTCTGCCAGAGAGCGACATCTAAAACAAGGGAGCTAAATCAAGTGAAGGCTAGCTGGGGAGATAACACCACAGATAGCCTTAGTTTAAGCTAAATTAACTTCTTCCCATTGACTGAATAAAAGAAGTGGACGTAGCCTCCAGGTCTGAGAAGTGAAGCCAATGCTGTAGTGCCTTAAACTTGCATTCTTTCTAACAGCCAGCAGGGGGCGACTCCTCTGGCTGCAAAAAGAAGTCAGATTGTATAGAAGTCTTTGAGAAAATGACCGAACTTCTCACTTGATTTATTACCTCAGTAAATATTGTAAACATGAGTTTATGGTCTCAATCGCTAGTTTCAAGTCTTCTTCAATACAGCATGATGTTCATTTAGTAAATTATGGTCCCATTTAGAGTCAAATAGACCATAAAGCAGGGGATGCTTTAGGGCGTGGCTACCTTGTGATTGACAGGCGGAGGCGTAGCAATACATATCCCTTCCCATCCCCACCCTCTCGTCCAATTATGGTCACTTCTGGCTCCAAAAAAAACAACATGGCGACGGCCAATATGCCAAACTCGGGTCATGTCTAGAAGGTAACCCCAAAAATGTGAAAACTTCCAAAATCTCTTGCGAGACTCGCTGCCTGACAACCTATCCTAACTTTAACCATTCGAGGTCAATGCCTAACCTTAAAGGGAAACTACACCCATTTTCAAAACTCATCCATGTTACTCCTGTGGTCAAAGACAGTCCAGAAATATTAGCAAACATGAGCAACTCTCTGTCTAGTTACAGTCAATAGTCTATGATTGTACTCTTGCTGTTTACTGACGGGTTCAGTGAACGATCAGTTTCCTTGTTTCTACTTCTTCTGTTCTTCTGCCTGATCTTTAATTTTTCCCATTTTGCTGCAGGAGTTACAAGAAGAAGGCCAGGTGTTAAAAGTCGGGAGTTTGGGCGTCCGTTGGGTGCTCATGCAGCACGCCGATCCATGGCTGCTGACCGTAAACACCAAGCAATGGTCCCAGTCACGCTTCACATCTGACAGACTCCCCTTTTTGGAGAAAGATCACAACATCCCCTTCATGCGCAAGAGACCCAGGCGAGATGTCCGTCAGGGGGCCGGGGAACCACCGGCCAAAAAATCGGCTATGGACAAACAAGAAGACGAGGAAAGACGGGACGTAGAGGGGTTGCCGAGTGATGTAACGAGAGAGAAACTGAATGAGGAAGAACAGCTGGAAAAGCAGAAAGAGAGTGCAGGTGAGGGAAGTGGAGACAAATTGTTGAACTTGGAAGAGGAGGGAGGAAAGCCATTGCAGCCGGAAGAGGAAAGAGAGCAGGAGGCAGGGCAGGAGACGGTGAAAAGAAGACTTCGTAGATGCAGAGCGGACAGTAGAGACGATGAAAGAGAGGAAGAAGCGTGCTCTCCATCAACAGCTGATAACGAGTAAGTGCAGACTATGACTAATCATCGTAGTGCAGTTAATCATGCATTTCCCTTTCCCGTGTGTCATCTCTTTCACCAACCTCTAATCCACACAGTGTGAACGTGAGTTTCATCAGCCGGCCGTGGCGCATGGTCGACGGCAATCTGAACCGGCAGGTGTGTAAAGGCATGCTGGAGGCCATTCTGTACCACATCATGCACCGACCCGGACTCACGCAGCAGACGCTGGTGGAACATTACCAAAACGTGTTGCAGCCAATGGCGGTGCTGGACCTGGTGCAGGTAAACAGAAATACTCTCACATACTGTACATAAGCTCACCGGGGTATCAGCTGATGAACTTGTCTCCAGTTTTTATTCATAAGTGATTTACATATGAACATTTTACCCCCAAAAGTAGGTTCTCTTATGGCTGATACATTACCCTTTACCTCCGTCTCTTCCACAGGCGCTCATGGACACGGGCTGTGTGACGAAGAAAACTCTAGTTAAAGCTCCTAAGCCCTCGCTGTTCGCCCGCTCTGTGCACCAGACAAGCAGCGAGACAAAAGCGAAGATTGAGGAACCGGACACGGTGTATTACGAGCCCACCATCAGCTGCTGCCTGCGGCTCGGCCAGATGTTACCCAACGAACGGCACTGGAACTACTGCCTCCCGTGAAAGTAATCATGGACCTTACCTGCTATCACGTTGGGTACATCATGAGGCTTTTTGAGTTTAATTTTACAAAATGTTTCATGTCATCAGGTTCTTTGACAGATTTCACTTCTGGTTTTACAGAACAAGGATTTCTTTGTACATTTTATTCTTTGTGGATTTTTTTTTTTTTTTGTCATTTTTTGTCTTTGAATTAAAATGAAAAAGTTTGTGTTCCTTTTTGTATGAATAGCTTTGAAATTATTAATAAAAGTGTATTACATTACATTCCTGACTTATATTTGTTAGGGCTGGGACGATACGCTTATCTCTCGATTCGATACTATCACGATACTTGGGGGCCGATTTGATACGGCGGCGGGTTTATGTTCTAAAGCAAAAACCATCAGACACTCAACAGATGATTTACTGTGGAGACAGGCGCTCTGCATTTCATTCATTGCATCCAACGGGCAGCAGTATATATTGTTGCAACTTTTTTCCAACGTGTATTTTAGATGAAACTGAAACACACTGAACCGCAGGCTGCAGTGTGTTTACCGCTTCGACCACCAGCAGCCCTCCTACCATGTAGCAGGTATTTACACCCACGGTGGAAACGCAGACAACAGTGGGCTGAAGGAACATTTTAGTTCCTTGAAAAGTAGTTCCAGGTACTAAAAGTACCCGGGAACTTTTGGTGGAAACCCCGCTAAATATTTCAAAACTAAAATGTTAATACATTTGCCACTGTATGCACAGAGAGTTAAAGAGGTTAAACACATTGGAATTTGAATAACAAATCACTTTACAAATACAGTAACTTGGTAAAAGGAGTGAGGCCAGTTTGGCCTAAGGAAGGGCTAAAATTGTGTAGCTTGAGTCCACTTTTGTACAGCACTCTCCCTACATGTAAAATGGCACCTGAGAAAGTTTTGTTGCTAAACACTGCAGAGCTTGTTTTTGTAGTCAAGTAGCCTAATTTAGCGGTTCAGATGGTTTTGTAATCTCTGACATACAGTGTCCTACAATTTCCTGAACGCTTGTAAAATTAGTTCTAGCTTTCTATTCAAGCAAAAACCAAGATTAAAGAAATGAATGCAGTTGGTAAGGTACAGGCACTGGTGAAGAATAGATGAGACTTGTGCCCAGTATTCTTGGGAGGGCTCTCAGGAAACTGAGCGATAAAGATCACCGGGAAGTTGAGGAATGTTTGCTTACAGCTCTGCTCTCAGAACTGTTTCATTTATCAGCCCAAGCCTTCCTGTCGACCTGAAGCTCCAGACTTTTGGTTTTGGTTCCACCTACCTATAGGCCTTCAGATATTATGTGCATAGATCGTATGTGTGTACGTGTGGTTACTAGTTCAATGGTGGTCCTAAACTTACGTAATTACCATGTGAGGCATGTGAGGAAGGGTGGTGCTAAACTGCTCCTGTGTACTCTCCAAGCCTGTCATCCAAACATTTCCTTAGATCAATTACTTCTTTAAAAGGGCCGGATTTGAAAAACCTGTGACGTGCCAAGGGGTCGGACATTTACATTTCCTACGTCTGATATGCAAAGCTAGGAATTTAACTGAAAACAATACACCTTTTTAATCTTATTAGGTTGTTGTTTTGATAAACACAATGTTGCATTAAGATCACTTTAATTATTTTTGATCTTCTAATATTCGAACAATATATAAACCCTCATAAACTCAGAATGTTTGTTAGCAGGTTATTTAAACATAAACACAATATTGCTTTTCACAGTCCGTAACAGCGTCAGTAGCGTGAGTGGTAACGTTGATGAACAGGAATAAACACTCTTATTGGAAGAAATTATTATTGTTATTTTTTAAAGTACATTTTTCAGATTTATAAATGATCAAAGGGACGGATTGAGGTTACAGGAATGGATTCGGCCCACTAACCACTAATAGAATAGGCCTTAGATTAATAACACAGAGGTTTACCCAAATACATGATTTGACTCGGCGCGGACAAAAGTGCCAATGGAAAAACACCAATACATTAAAACCTTTGGTTTCAAGAGTCTGTAACCCAAATTCAAAAACCCATTTTTTAAAAAAAAAAAAAAATTGATTTAGATTTGGAGGTGAACGGAGTTTTGCTTGTGGCACCCGAAACATTGAACACAATTTAAACAATTTAGCTTTTTTTATTTGACCTTAAAGGGATAGTTCGGGTGTTTTGAAGTGGGGTTGTATGAGGTACTCATCCATAGTCAGTGTATTACCTACAGTAGATGACGGTCGGCATTACTGTCACAATGACACAAACAAACTAACTGATCAAGGCAGCGGTAGACCAGCAACGAGGTAAAATTACTGTTTTTTTGCCTTTGAAAAGAGCATAGATAACGGCTTCAGTTCCCCGTTGGAAAGGGCTGTCTGACAGCAAGGTAAAGCGGTGAATATATTCTAAATATAGCCTACACTTAAACTGATATTTTTTTTTAGATAGTGGCTAAAATGTTTTGGTGCCGTCCCCGTCCACAGCAGTACGTTGCTTTGCTCCCCTGCTGACTCCTGTCTGTTTCTCCAAACTGGGGGCGTGCCGACCGTCATCTACTGTAGGTAATACACTGACTATGGTTAAGTACCTCATACAACCCCACTTCAAAACACACAAACTATCCCTTTAAATATTGAATTGAAGTATTAGTTATAGATATAGATTTGTATTTTGTGGATTCTTTCTCTAACGTGACTGAAGATGTATCATATCCTATGTTTTTCTGGTTTATACTGCAAGTTCTTGATTACGTCAACGTGTTTTTCTGACAGTTCTCCTTGGATTGGCCTCAAGTTGACTGCACCAATTTGTAACTAATTTAAACTAAATAAACATTGGTCGTTGTAGATTTATTTAATTTCTTTATTAGGCGTCAAAAAGAAGAGTTATAGCAGTCAGTAGAGTAAAGATAATATGACACTCAAGTTCCTTTGAAATTAATCTGGAATAGGAAAGGGGGATGTATAAACCTGGACCGTCTCTGAAGACCTGTAACTGTACAATACCACTAACAGGGTACAATACTTTCATTTGGAGAGGATGTGTGGCGTGTGAAAAACTAGCTGCGCTGCCAACATTGTTCGACAACAAAAGAAAACCAAAAAACTGAGTGGACGCATTCACTGACCACCTTTGGGTTTTATGTTCGACGATTTTTATTATTTCTCTTACAAGAAAATAACCTGGGATAATGTTTTTCCGTTTCATTCTTTTGGTTGTTTCTTTAATGAGTTTCCTGTGCAGCTTCCTCGTGTCCAGTTGTGGTAAGTGAGGAGTTTTCCATCTGTAGTTCGCCTCAGAAAGGACTTTATTGTCATCAGATTGTATAACCTAGATTATGACTTCTTATGATGATCTGTACTGGTTGTTCCAAAATATATACTTTTTCTGTTGAATTCTCAGAAGCACCTTTACAATTCAAGACATACTTTATTATGAAAGGATTTGCTAGTTTTTTTTTATGTTTTTACATTTTCTGTCTGGTGCTTTATTATGAAATCGCATTTGTTCTTTTTGTGGCATTCATCCTTCTGTATTTTAGTATTATTGATCAGGAACAAGCAAATATCTTGGATAAATAAAAACATATACAACATAATTACATGATGAGATATTGGAATGTATGAAAGCTTTTTTTGCATGGAATGACAGATTTAAGTGCTTTAAAAGTGTCTGATTGCTAACTTAACATTGAGATGTTTAAATCAATATTGTCTAATGCGTTACAGATGTAAACTGTGCAGATAAACCCGTATTCACTCCATCCAGACTGGTAGTGAAGGTTGGTGACCCAGCCTCCGCCAGCTGCTCTGTGTGTCAGCATGCTTGCCTCGGCAACAAAATGAATGTGGAAACCCCTATGGGAAACTCGACAACAAATGGAACCACGGTTTCATGGAGGGTTGACCGACTGACTGAATGGCACATATCTCCCATTTGCTATTATAATGATGCTACTAATGACCAGTGTTGTACCTTCCTGCCTATTACTGTCTACCGTAAGTACACAAAAAAACTGTTGCTAGTGATGGTTTAATCATTTATAATCTAACAACATAGGTACATTTAGGAAGTTTAAATTCGTTCCTGTTGTTACTCAATGTGTCTCTGTCTCTGTTCGTCTCCACAGAGCCTCCTGATAATGTGTCCATCAGCTTTGTTGATCTCAACGGGCCGATGATTGAGGGTCACCAGTACACTCTGCAGTGTACAGTACAGCATGTGGCTCCTGTTCAAAACCTCAGAGTGACCTTCTACAGAGGACAGACAGCACTGGGTCAACTGTCAAAGAATAACACAGAGAAGAAACCAGTGACTGAGATCTTCACTCTGAACATCACCCCGAGTAAAGAAGATGATGGAGCCCAGTACTGGTGTGATGCAAAGCTAGAACTGGGACCTGAAGGACCACAGCTCCCTCCAGTGGTGATGTCACAAAACATCACCGCCATTGTCCAATGTGAGTGTGACAAGAAAACATCAATGCACCTTGACACCCTTGGTTATCATGTTAGTCTCTTTTGCAAAGAATACGTTTTTTGATCTATTACTAAAAGATGCACTAATCTATATTTTTTATTAACAATATATCACATCAGTACTTGAAAGTGAAAGGGGTCGCTTGTAGTGATGAATCCACAGATAATTATCACCAGACTCCACAGTTCCCCTCTTATACTTTTATAGTGTATTTCAAAATACCAAAATTGTTCATAAACTGAAAACACACTGTGAAAGGGTGAATTGTTGTAAGATGGAAACACGGACAACTCCAAAACCGGATAACGCCGTGGTAGCGACCTGTCAATCATGGGGTAGCCACGCCCTAAGGCATACCCTCCTTTATGGTCTATTTGACTCTAAATGGGACCATAATTTACTAAGTGAACATCATGCTGTATTGAAGACTTGAAACTAGCGATTGAGACCTTAAACTCATGTTTACAATGTTTACTGAGGTAATAAATCAAGTGAGAAGTAGGCTCATTTTCTCATAGACT
>CAKAOH010043085.1:37878-51487 GCA_916701665.1 Sebastiscus tertius
CAATATATCACATCAGTACTTGAAAGTGAAAGGGGTCGCTTGTAGTGATGAATCCACAGATAATTATCACCAGACTCCACAGTTCCCCTCTTATACTTTTATAGTGTATTTCAAAATACCAAAATTGTTCATAAACTGAAAACACACTGTGAAAGGGTGAATTGTTGTAAGACGAAAACACAGACAACTCCAAGACCGGATAACGCCGTGGTAGCAACCTGTCAATCATGGGGTAGCCACGCCCTAAGGCACACCCTCCTTTATGGTCTATTTGACTCTAAATGGGACCATAATTTACTAAGTGAACATCATGCTGTATTGAAGAAGACTTGAAACTAGCGATTGAGACCATAAACTCATGTTTACAATGTTTACTGAGGTAATAAATCAAGTGAGAAGTAGGCTCATTTTCTCATAGACTTCTATACAATCAGACTTCTTTTTGCAACCAGAGGAGTCGCCCCCTGCTGGCTGTTAGAAAGAATGCAAGTTTATGGCACTTAAGGTCCACTTGCCCACTGGACACTGTACGCTTTGGTCCACACTGAAAATATCTCAAGAACTATTGACTGGATTGCCATGACATTTTGTACAGACATTCATGATCTCCAAAGGATAAATCCTACTGACTTTGGTGATCCCCTGACTTTTCCTCTATCACCACCATGAAGTTGACATTTGAGGTTTTGAGTGAAATGTCTCAACAACTATTGGATGGATTACCATGAATTATTACACGGCTGTGTTGAATACTCAATTCGGATTGGTCAATCACGGCGTTCTAAGATCTGTTATTTCTTTATAGCAGACCGTTGCTATGGGCGCGGTTCTGATGTCGGACTCTGGCGGACCGTTTTTGTGTCAAAATATTGATTTCTTCAGTAATTAGCGGGATAATGTACAGCTAGCGGGTCATTGTCGTGAAAGAAACCCCTTCAGGGCGATGAGAGACCCCGAGGCATCGCCCTGTTAGACACATAAAGGCTTCAAAATTCATGAGTGGGGTATTTATTGATGTATTTTTATGTCATAGAACAAAACGTTAAAATCTTGTAAGCTTGTGCTAACCACAGACCTTATTTCAGGAATCTATCTAAAAACCCATTGACTTCCAGACGAGGGAACCAAAAGTGCTAAAATGCTAACTCATTTCTGGGTTTTAGGACTCATTCCTGTAGCACTCTATACAGTAAGATGATCATATGTTTCGTACATAAAACACCAATCTGCAGAGGAACTATTATTATTATAGCTACAGCTGTTCCTGTAAATAAAGGTGGTGGATTAAAAGATGAAATATTTTCCTCTTTATGTTTTGGAGTAGTAGCAGAAACTGAAAGTGGAGTACAACAGCCTGTTAGGACGGTACTTTCCACCACTTCTCTACACAATGTGTCTTATATCTACATCAATGGACTTTCAGTTTAAATTTCAAAAATTGTTCCATTGTTACTGTAATGACGTGTTGTATTTCTTCCTCAATCAACACACAGATAAGCCTCATCTAGAGTGGTCATTACATCCAGATCCAATCGCTGTACCGGAAGGAAACCCTCTACAACTGAATTGCTCGGCTGTGGGAAACCCCACTCCCTCATACACCTGGAAACTCCCATCAAACATCCTATCCCCCTCCGAGAGCAGCGTTCTCACTATCAACTCTGTAACTTCTGCGGATAAAGGGCTGTACACCTGTTCTGTCGGAAACTACCTAGGGGTTGTCACCATGACGTTTAACGTGGATGTCCAAGGTGAGTTTTATTGTCCAGTCTTCAGGGTTATGACTGTTACTGGAAAGTGAGTGCAACCACTCTTTACTTTCACATGCTGCTTTCTCACAGCAGTTGAGAATTGATGCTAACACAAGTGATATCAAGAAGGAAGTTCATTGTGGTTTTTGGTTTTTGGTTTGACGTGAGATATTCTCTGTTCCTTTTTCTCTTTACCCATACCCCCCACCCGACTCTCTGCAGCAAACAACCTGGCAATCATTATATGTGTGATAGTAGCAGTTGCTGTTCTGGTTGTCATCTTGGGCCTGATTGTATACCGCTCTTACTACAAACACAATCGAACGGGAAAGTACAACCTGAAGGATAGTTGCTGTTTGCTCTCACGACACTCTTCCCTGCCCTGAGTAAAGTCTGCGGGAAGGTATGAAAATGTGTATGGTAGGGGTGTGACGAAATATCGTGCCACGAAATGCATTGTTGAGACGAAAAACTGGATCGCGATATCAGAGCATAATAGGTACTACGTACATATGGGGCTCAGGGGGTACAACTCATGCTCAGTAAAATCTGGTCTGCCCTCGCCGAAATTGAATCAAACAATCGTAATGCACGGCCGCAGCTTCTCTGTCAGAGCTCCACACACATCAACACACAGACAGCGCAGTCAGTGAACAGCTGATCAGAGAGGCCGCGGTGGAGAGACGAGTTGACGCTACGCTCGTTGCTAAGTGCAATAAAACTTTGTTATTACACCTGTTCAACAAGCATAAACACGATGAAACGGTTAAACATGGAGGAAAGCAACGTTTCGATCTGCTCTGTTCGCTGTCTCATCCACCGCTGCTGTTTACACAAGCACAGCGCGTTAGCTCGGCGGCTAACAGTGTGTTGGCTCGGCGGCTAACAGTGTGTTGGCTCGGCAGCTAACAGTGCGTTATAATATTGTATTGTATTGAGATCGTGAACCCAATATCGTGTATCGTATCGTGTCGTGAGCTGAGTGAATCGTCACACCCCTAGTGTATGGACATTTGTTACGTCTCTGTCTCCCTCACTAACGACATAAAATGCCTCAAATAATAAAAAGGAGCTTAAGTCAAGTTTCAACTTGTGTTAACCTAAATACTGAAAGGAACAAGTCACTAGCTCTCTTATACCCAACTGCTGTGTTCGCAGAATATTAAGTTACATACATTGTCATCATTTCAGCGTTTCACATGTCCTCTGTTTCATAAACTGTCACTTCATTGGTTTTTAAGTCTTGACAAAGACTGCAGTTGAAAAGTAGCTGGCTTGCTAACTCTGGCACATTTACAGAAATGTTGATTCATGTGCGTTGTCCTAAAGCACACACATATGTGAATATAAAATATCACAGTTGTAAGACCAATTCCAGCTGCAGTTTTATGCAGAATTATAGTGTATTGATTATGGATGTAGAGTGCTGACAGAGAAAACTTACTACGTTTGATATTAAGAAATGTATAACTTATCTATTAAATGAGCACAGGCTATTAATGTAAATTGATTTATGCAATACTCAAAAGTGAAAGTAGCCTAGTTTATATATACATTTCTTTGTAATAAGTGAAATAAAGTGAATAGTAAATTAGAACAATCAAATAAAAAAAGAAAAAAAAAACAGTTTGCCAAGGGAAATGGGGAACTATAGGTTCATGTTAACAAGTTGATATTACGTGGTGCTTATTTGGCCACATTTTACTGAAACATCCAGTACAGCTGTTAAATATGCTGTTTTACTATTTCTCTCTGTTGTATTTCGGTTGTGTTACTACAAAGGACTTCATAACTTAGTCTTTAGAGATGTACTGTATATATAAAGCTTAAATACTATGTGAAAATGCTCACATTGAACTTCACAGCTATGTTAAACCACTGAAAGCTTGTGCCTGACCACAGCTAGAGCAACAGTTTCCATGTGCATGCATTCGTCGCGTGGCTATATTTGTGTGTATGTGTGTGTCGTATTAATGCGCTCGCTTAGTGAGACTGAAAAAAAGGAATTCATGTAAGCAAAAACTGTATAATAATGAACTGCGCACTGGAACTCAAATAAGGAAATACTGTATAAACTATGACCTTGTCTATTTTAAAAATTGTAAATAAATGATCACTTTGTGCAATGAGATGCATCCCAGACACTTTTATTGATATTCTATTGTATTTAAAGTAGTTGCAAATAGATAGAAGAATATTAAATGGAGGCAGTGTTAAAACACCACAATATTAATGTACCAGTACATTAAAAATACAACATTATCTGCTCTCTATTTCCTAATTATGTTAACTTAAAGTATTACAGTCACAGATTGGCCTTAGATTCTTGTAATCCAATGTCTGACCTTGCCTGAAAGACAAAGACATTCTCACTAAGTTTTGCAGTCAGACAAAATGGCAAGTAGTCTACAGCAAACCCCCAAAGTACTGATGGAACTGGTATACGTAATTATAGATTTCCTGTTTATGAGATTCTTCATCGCTAGGCTACTCTTTCAGATCTCTTTTTGATCTCTGAGGCTTTTACAGGAAACTCCACTGCGAGTAAATACATCCCAGAAATGTTTCACTCCTACTCTTTTCCTCCCGTCCATTACCACATCTCCTCTCCTATGAGGAAGAAACTTGGAGGAGATGAGAAGAGGATAGAGGGCATGAGAAACTTTATTTTCAATCACTAATATTAGATAAACTTCTGATGAACTAACTTACTGTTTTAGGGGGGTACAGGGGGTCTTTAGGGAGAGATAGCCGGTCAGCAGTAGATGTCACAAAGAAGTGGTGTACATCATCTGAAAGCTGGGAACCTGAAGATTAATTTGTGAGTTGTTTTAGTCATAAATCAGAAATAAACATGAATTAATGAATGAATTAATCGATGAATTAATTAAAAATAAATTGTGAAAGTTTATAAGGGCTTAGAACATTATGATAGAGGTATATGATGACCATTCCCATGCTCTGTTATGTCTCATAAGCAAGTTTTGGGTTGATACCATTTGTTACACAGATTTGGTGCTAATTTTAACCATTTTTTACCACTTGAGAATTGATAAAAATGATCAATAATCCCTCCAAAATACCACATTAAGACACCAAGAACTTGAGGAACACCATAGAAAAAGCCAGGTATCAAAAACTTTTGACATTTGGAGATTTCTGCAAGAATTGCTTTTTTAGGCAATTGGAGGGCGAGCACTTCTGTTGTGTAAACTGCTCAGAAACCCCCTTATTGTCAATCTAGGAAAGCCGTCCATCCTCTGAATGTCTCTAGTCTCTAGTTTGTGGTTGTAAAATTTCATGAGGCTGTGATTATCCTAGAGGTCACCACAGGTAATTTTATACAGTGAGGTTAAGTTAAAAAAAAAAAAAAAAGTCTCACAACAATGAAATAGCTACTATAGAGACTAACATCATCACACATGAATACAGTTGGGCCGATTGGATCCAGAAGAGTCTCAGCTTTACAGTGATATGCAATTTATGAAGAAAACACATTTATACTGCAACCAAATAACTGCATATTCTCTGCCCAAAACTGCATGTGATGATCATAAAGTGGGCATGTCTGTAAAGGGGAGACTCTTGAGTACCCATAGAACCCATTTTTATTCATTTTATTCACATGTCTTGAGGTCAGAGGTCAAGGGACCCCTTTGAAAATGGCCATGCCTTTTTTTCCTCGCCAAAATTTAGCCTAACTTTAGGAGCGATATTTAGCCTCCTACTGACAAACTAACATAGGGATCAGGGGGTTAACATGAGACTGGAGAGCAGGTCCATTCTTCCCGTCCTAGTCCATAACAGTCATGTGTATAACAACCAACTGAAAAGGAATGACGGCCTACATTTTCTCTCACTGAATATTGTGGTCATGTTTACATAAACATTGGAAATGGGCCCCTTTGCTGAACGTAAACTTGGACCAAAGCTGTTGCCCTAGCAACAGAATGACAAGGAAAAGGTCTATAATGTGATCATCAGCTGCAAAACTGAAAACATTTCCAGAGGAAACACCTGTGCATCCTGGAACTCTTACCCAGTGCGTCAGTGTTTATGGTGGCAGAAGTCCATGCTTGCAATTGTATAAGTGTTGACTTTTGAAAACATGTGATTTGTCGTACCGTTGTTGTCCTCATCCTTCAATTAAAAATCTCCCTGGAGCTCACACACAGGGGACTGGATGTAGAAAGTGAAACAGTGGCGCAAATAAACTACAGCAGTGACGTGATAACAATGTGATTAAGATTCCAGTAACCTCATCATTAATACCATCATTAACCTCTTACTTTTCCTAAATTTTAATTTCTTTACTCTGTTATATTAAAGCTGAAGTTGGGAAGTTGGAATAAATATGATTTAAAAAGGTTATTTTTATAAAACGGTCACTATATCCTGACAGTAGTGCATGAGACAGATAATCAGAAAAAAATCATGTGCCTCTGTCTCCTCCGGTGCTGTCAATCACTCACAAACTCTGATCAAACGGTCAAACTAGGCAGCGCTGATCCAATATGAATCAATATTCTGTTACTGTACTGCCTACTTCTCACCTCAAATGTTTTCAGAAACATATTTTAGTGTACTGATTTGGTGTAAAATGAGAGAGTTTGTGACCGCCATATTGAGATCAGTTGAGGAAATACCAAGCACCGGCCACCAGCCAGAGAACTTTTTCATTTTACATTTTACATGTCCCGCCCTTTCCGGTGGATCCAATAGGACCTTATTTCGGAAAAAATTAGAACGGTAGTCAACAGTGAGAAACAAATATCTTTTTTTGTTGAATTACGGCATGAATAACACATATAATGTTTTTCAATTTAAAGGTCCCATATTATAAAGAAGTGAGATTTTCATGTTTTTTCTTTATAAAGCAGGCTTAAGACCTATGAAAGTATCAAAACACTCAATCCACAGAGAAATACACACAGCCCGTATTCAGAAACTCTGCATTTGAAACAAGCTGACAGGATTTCTGCCCATTCGTGATGTCACGAATATACAATATCTAGACCCTTGACACAATTATAAACATAAACATTCTAAATGTGTCCCAACTTATTTCCTGGTTGCAGTGTATGCAAATGTCATCAGCTGACAGGAAGTACACATGGACCCAAGCTGTTGCCTAGCAACACAGTTGCAATTCCGTCAAAATGCGCTAAAACTGAGCGTTTCAGTCAGAGGGTAAATACAGGCATATTCAGGTCTGACAATATGAGGAATTAAAGGTTTTTTTGAACATTACAGCATGTAAACATGTTCTAGTAGAAACACAAAATACAAGTATGAACCTGAAAATGAGCACGATATGGGACCTTTAAAACATAATTTTGCAGTTAAGTCAAGAAAGTCTCTATAAAGTTTATCGGTATAAAACGACGAAATTCTAAATTGACTAAAACTATTAAATTGTTTAGACATTTCAAATTAATTCCAATTGTTTAGCAGACCCCGAATGTTGTTTGCTTGTTTTTTTCATTTTGTTTTGTTTTGATTCATCTTTTCCTTTCCTTACAGTTTATTTGTTGTATAATTTATAATTTATTTAATTTATTTTTCTCATAAAGTTATGACTTTATTCTCGTAAAGTTATGACTTTATTCTCGTAATATTACGACTTTCTTTCTCGTAAAGTTATGACTTTATTCTCGTAATATAACAACTTAATTTCTCGTAAAGTTATGACTTTATTCTCGTAATATAACAACTTAATTTCTCATAAAGTTATGACTTTATTCTCGTAATATTACTACTTTTTTCTCATAAAGTTATGACTTTATTCTCGTAATATTACTACTTTTTTTCTCGTAAAGTTATGACTTTATTCTCGTAATATTACTCCTTTTTTTCTCGTAAAGTTATGACTTTATTCTCGTAATATTACTCCTTTTTTTCTCGTAAAGTTAAGACTTTATTCTTGTAAAGTTATGACTTTATTCTCGTAATATTACTACTTTTTTTCTTGTAAAGTTATGACTTTATTCTCGTAAAGTTATGACTTTATTCTCGTAAAGTTATGACTTTATTCTCGTAATATTACTCATTTTTTCTCGTAAAGTTATGACTTTATTCTGACTCTATTTGTTGTATAATTTATAATTTAATTTGATATAATTTGTATACTGTAAAATATTTTTTTCAGAATTGTAATGAAAAATCTGAGCATGCGATTATATTTTATTGAACTTTTGAAATAAAGTATAATAAAAAAATAAAAAATAGAACGACCCGCCCTGCGCTTCTTAATGACGTGTATTGATTTCCGCAGTTAAAGAGGTGATCACCATGGTAACACATCTATGGATCAGACGGCTTGTGGCTGCTTGCCTCTTTAAGAGGATTAGTGAAACTACCAATTACTGTCTGTTTTGCTGCCGCCTTGTCAGTAGAGTCCCAGCTGAACATCCCTGCCGTCTCCTACTGAAGCTGAAACCAGAGAAGGAGGCAGAAACAGCCGTGGAGATGAGCACCGGAGCGGGCATCGACTACAGCCGCTGGGATCACATCTATGTGTCGGATGATGAAGACGTGTCCAGTCCGTTCGTCGACACGCAGAGCCTGTTCAGGATGAGACACCGGGTCAGCAGCAGGGAACCGTGTAGTAGCCGTGATACCTGGTTAGTTTTACCTGTAGAAGTGATTTAACTAGTAACCAGAGGAGTCCATACAGACCATGATACAGACCAACAGGTTATTACCCACAGATCTGTGAGCCGTCACATTCTGTGACGCTGAAGGATCTGCTAGCTAACTTAAACACTAGAAAGCAAACTCTAGTCCAGGGGTTAGAGGTCAACCTGTGGCTCTTTAGCTCCTCTCCAGTGGCTCCCTGTGGATTTATAAAAATGGAAATGAATAACTGTTTTTTGTTTACATTTCTATTTTTATTTATCATTGTTGTAGGTCTATGGTACGACGGAGTGTTAGGGCCACATTGAGGAAAAAAAATCAAAATAAATCTGAAATTTCGGGAATAAAGTCATAATATTACAATAATGAAGTCATTATATTACGAGAATAAAGTCAGAATATTACGAGAATAAAGTCATAATATAACGAGAATAAAGTCATAATATTACAATAATAAAGTCATAATATTACGAGAATAAAGTCATAATATTATGAGAATAAAGTCATAATATTACCAGAATAAAGTCATAATATTACCAGAATAAAGTCATAATATTACAATAATAAATTCGTAATATTACGAGAATAAAGTCATAATATTACTAGAATAAAGTCATAACTTTACAAAAATAAAGTCGTAACTTTACGAGAATAAAGTCATAATTTTGCGAGAAAAAAGTCAGAATATTACGAGAATAAAGTTTATTATTGTAATATTATGACTTTATTCTTGTAATATTACTACTTTTTTTCTCGTAAAGTTATGACTTTATTCTGGAAGTCTCAGATGTTTTTCCCTCAGTGTGGCCCTAATACTCGGTAGTACATTTGCACTTTGGCCCTCACTACATTAGACGTATGTACTATATACTTAGACTATAAACTGTGTTACCTTCATCACAATGCTTAAATGTTTTGCAGCTCCAGACAGATTTCTTTTTATTTTATTTGGCCTAAAATGTCTCTTTTGATAGAAAAGGTTGCTGACCCCTGCTCTAGCCTATGTGTGTAGCACTTTAAAAAAAACAAAAGTTACAAAAGGGATTTACAGAAAAAGGAAAAGGAGAGAACCCTTAGGGGGCCCTAACCCAACTTCCCTAGATAGACGTGTCAAATTGTGAAGTGTAAAATCACAAGTTACTTTAAATTAAATAAGCTAATTATGGAACTAGTACAGTACAGCTGCTAACTGCATTGGTCAAGATCAGTTTGTATGGCTCTGGTGGTTCTTTGTAAATAATGAGTTTAGCTGGTGTTGAGCTGTCACATGACTACAGTAGTTAAGTGAACGTGACTTGTAGTCTCCAGCATCCTCCTTGTCTATTTTCATTCCAGTATTTCTTAAACCAAATGAGGCTGAACAAGTCATTCTGATTCATGCCCTTAAATGTATTTCATTGCCCAGCAACAGACATAATAGTTCCAACTAGTGTTTCTCAAGATATTTGAGATCAGGTACTGATTCATTACTGTTTTTAAATAAAATATGTAGCTCCTTGGTAATTAGTTCTGTCATGTGCAGACTAGTTTTTCTTTCTGTCATGCATGCACACATATTTTAGGGCTGTCAATCGATTAAAATATTTAATCGCGATTAATCACCCATTTTTTATCAGCTCAAAATGTACCGTTTTAAAGGGAGATTTGTCAAATATTTAATACTACTATCAACATGGGAGTGGGCAAATATGCTTGCTTTATGCAAATGTATGTATATATTTATTATTGGAAATCAATTGACAACACAAAATAATGACAAATATTGTCCAGAAACCCTCACAGGTACTGCATTTAGCATAAAAAATATGCTCAAATCATAAAATGGCAAACTCAAGCGCAACAGGCAACAACAGCTGTCAGTGTGTCAGTCGTGTACCTATAGAACCCATCTTCAGTCGTATATCTTGAGGTCGGAGGTCAAGGGACCCCTCTGAAGATGACCATGCCAGCTTTTCCTCGCCAAAATTTTGTGTAAGTTTGGAGCTTAATTTAGCCACCTTCATGACAAGCTAGTATGATGTGGTTGATAACAATGGATTCCTTAGGTTTTTCTAGTTTCATATGATGCCAGTATATTTCATTCTAGCTTTAAAACTGAGCCCGCTACATCCTCCATATCATAAGTTTCGTTAATGAGTTAACAAAATGAGTGGCGTTAAAATGAATCTGCGTTAACGCCAATGATAACTTGTTAACTTTGACAGCCCTAGTTTTGAATGGTTGTTCTAGTTTTCTTGTAATTTCCCTTTTGAGCCTCTTCTCCTCACCTGATCCCCTTCATCCATGACCTAGTACTTTTTAAATCTAAGCTCAAGACCTTTTTATTTAGATTGGCTTTTAATACCTAATAGCGCTGTGACATTTTCCCCTGGGCTTTTTATGTACCTTTTTATGATTTTATGATATGTTGTGTTTTTATTCCTGTTATTTCTTGATGTCAATGTAAAGAACTTAGGGTACCTTTTGGTTATTGTAAAGGGCTATACAAATAAATGTTGGTTGATTGATTGATTCATCCTCTCCTCAACTCCCACCATCTGTGTCTTCTGTTTCTTCTTCATTTACTCTCATCCTCTCTGGCCTGCCAAAACAGGCCCGGGTGGAGAGGATGGCCAAGTTTCAGCAGAAAGGGGAAGATCTGGAGAATAACGTATTAGAATGCAAGAGGCTATTAGAGGAAGCCCAGGGACGACTTAAGGAGCTGGAAGAAGGAAGGAAAGAGGGAGAGGAGGATGAGGACAGAGAGGCCGAGCTGCAGAAAGTCCAGGCCGAGGTGAGGAAACTTAAGAAGGATGAAAAGTCGTTTGAGAAAATGATCGAACAACACAGGCGTGAAGAAAAGAAACAGCCCTGGGATGTTGACACTATCAGCAAGGAAGGTTTCAGCAAGGTAAGGCATGGCGTCAGCAGGGTTGCAAGATTTAGTGTGTCTTGTCTGTATCCTGGATTTATCTGTTTGCTTTATCTTGTTTTCTAGAGTATACTCAACATCAAACCGGAGACAAAGGAGGAAACGGAGGAGGAAAAGGTGGAGAAGCATAAGACCTTTGTGGAGAAGTATGCAAAGGAAATCAAACACTTTGGTATGCTTTTTGTAAGGACATGTGATGTGACTGAATGTTTGTTGTCTTTACCTTTCTGCTCCCTCACATTGTCCCTTTCTTTCATATGTGTTCTTTCATGTTGCTGTTTAAAACACTTTATTTGATCCTTTAGTCCCAAAATTTTCAAAATCTGATAGCTACAAATTAATAATTTGTGACTTAAGCTGATGTTTTTAAAGGGGTACTTTAGTGATTTAGTATAATGTTGGGGGACTTAAAAGAGATTAAAAAAGGTAAAAATCAAAGCAGTAGAAGACATATCCTTACCTTTAGTCCCTAGTATGGGATCATCAAAATGCACCCCCAAAAAAAAAAATCACCATTTCTGAAAAGGGTACATCCATTTTTATTGTTAGTCACCAAGCAATGCAGAAAATATTTTACTTCCTGCGTCGAAAACACAACCATTGGGGCTCAATTTGAATGTAGCATTATGCTGGATGTGTTTATGTGTGTGCACCAGGTATGATGCGGCGCTGGGACGACAGTCAGAAGTATCTGTCTGACAACCCACATCTGGTGTGCGAAGAGACGGCTAATTGCCTTGTTGTCATCTGTATTGACTTTGAGATAGATGAGGTGAGTTCTTGTGATAAAAGTGTGCATTCATCCTCTGGGTAAAAAAAACAAACAATGATTCAGCCAGGTAAAGCCTTGTATATTCTCCCTGTACTTGTAGAAACATGCGCTGATGGAGCAGGTGGCTCACCAGGCCATCGTCATGCAGTTCATCTTGGATTTGGCTCGGACGCTTAAGGTCGACGCAAGAGGCTGCTTCAGACAATTCTTTTCAAAGATCAAGGTCTGTAGTTAACGAAACATCTTTGTCTGTGTCGTCACTTTCTACGGGGAATCGATACAGTATCACACATCATAAGAATATAGATGCCTATATCGCGATACTCAGACTGTCAGACTGCAGACAAGCCATACCAAGACGCGTTCGACCATGAGCTGGAGCTGCTGAAAGAGCGGATCCGCAGCTGTGCGCAGATTCGTATGGAGAGTGCCATGAAGGAGCTAGAGGAAGAAGAGAAGCAGAAGAGACTGGGTCCAGGTGGTTTAGAAATTCATATAAGGTCTCATTTTTTAGGTTCAGTTACAACCTGTTCCCACATTGGCAATAGAAAAAGATTAAAACACGTTTATACATGTAAAAACTTACATACAGTCCCTTTAAACCGTATTCACAACCACTGCAGATATAATTCAGCTTTATCTTTGGCAGATTAGGAGTCAACTTTTCTGCCCACTTAAGCTCTCTCTGTGATAATTTACGTACTTTCAGTACAGCAGATCACAATATATGGTGTTGTCATTCATGTGTCTTTGTTTTCAAATAACCCGATCAATAAATCCTGGTTGTAAGATCCGTCAAAGTTTAGAAATTGCAGGTTTCCACCCTCACTGTAAACTAGGATATTCAATATGAATTTACATCAGCGATATTTCATATAACCTTACACTGCAACTAAAAAAGTGGTTGTTTGGCCTGCTCTACGTCCCCCGAGGCCCTAGAGGGAAAACATCAGGCCCGTTAGAGCGTCTCCCATTTCATCCAGTTTACACTCCGCATCAATGATCACCTTGTTTTGCTTTAGCAGCTGAAACTACAAGCCAGAAAAGACAATACTGCAGATCAATTCATCTATTACAAGCTAGCATTAGCCACATGGCTACAAGTTATTGTGTTGTTCCTTTTTTTTAATTCATGAGTAAACTTATAATGTTGACTTTGTTTACAGTATTGTTTAATTGTGTGCATGGTGTAAAGGTTCTGTATGTTGTTTATACTAAGATATTGAGATTCGTGCCAAACTGACATGAGCTATTTAAAAAGATCTTTTTACTTTGGCGGTCGTGTAGTCGGTGCGAGAGACTACATTTTTTCCCACAGATTTCAAAACCAGTGTTTGTAGACTTTGAAGTCAGTGTTTGCGCAGTCTATTGATATGAACCGTGTTGCCATTTGGATAATCAGGGACGTCAATACACAGCTCAGCAGAATGGACTCCAACAGTCAGGCATGAGCTCTCTGTGTGCAAGGTAAATAGCATTATCTTCTTTCCTGAGATTACACGCCATTTTTCAGCCTTTCCTTAGCGACATTAAGATTTT
>CAKAOH010043139.1:0-98427 GCA_916701665.1 Sebastiscus tertius
TTCAGAGGATGGATGGATCAGACTAGAGACCTAGAGCATTCAGAGGATGGATGGATCAGACTAGAGACCTAGAGCATTCAGAGGATGGATGGCTTTCTATAGCTAGATTGACAATAAGGGGGTTTCTGAGCAGTTTACACGGCATAAGTGCTCACCATCCAATCGCCGAAAATGCAATTCTTGCAGAAATCTCCAAATGTCAAAAGTTTTTGAAACCAAATTACAGCATGACTTTTTCTATGGTGTTCCTCAGGGTCTTGGTGTCTTAATGTGGTATTTTGGAGGGATTATTATGGTTATTATGATTTTTATCAATTCTCGAGTGGTAAAAAAAAAATGGTTAAATTTAGCACTAAATCTGTGTAACAAATGGTATCAACCCAAAAATTGCTGCAACAATTTATATGAGACATAAGCATGGGGATGGCCATCACAAAGTTATATCATCATGTTCTATGCTCTTATACACTTTCACAATTTATCTTAAAGGTCCCATATTGTAAGATGTTCAGGTCTTTTATATTATAAAGCAGGTTTAAGTGCTATATTAATACTGTTAAACTATCAAAACGCTCAATATACAGAGAAACACACACAGCCCGTATTCAGAAATTATGCGCTTGAAACAAGCCGTTAGGATTTCTGTCCATTTGTGATGTCACAATATTGTATTGTATACAATATTTAGACCATTACACGGTTTTAAACGTAAACATTCTAAATGTGTCCCAGTTTATTTCCTGTTGCAGTGTATGTAAATAACATCAGCTGACAGGAAGTAAACATGGACCCAAACTGTTGCCAAGCAACGCAATGCCGTTGCAATTCTGTTGAAATGCACTGAAACGGAGCGTTTCAGACAGAGCATGAATACAGGTATATTCAGGCAGACAGTATGAGGAAAATAAAGGTTTTTTTTAACATTATAGCATGTAAACATGTTCTAGTAGAAACCCAAAATACAAGTATGAACCTGAAAATGAGCACGATATGGGACCTTTAATTGATTAATTAATTTATTAATACATTTTTATTTCTTATTAATGACTAGAACAACTTGACACACAGTGCTGAGCTGCATCTCAAATTAATCTTCAGTTTCTCAGCTTTCAGATGGTGTACACCACTTTTATGTGACCACTACCCCTCTGAAAAAAAGAGAGGGGCGGAATGGTGAGGGGTTAAAGGGTCAGCTGCTGTACCTATATGTCTCTGTTGATTGTTACTCGTCAGCTTGGACTGCCTGTGTTTTCTCCACCAAATATCTGATGTTGGTAGAGACTTTTGATAGTGGAGACAACATCAAGCAAATATGAAGAAGCTCAGTAATCTGATAGCTTTCAGTAACACATATCTGATGAATCCATCTTCAGTACAAGCCTTAAGCTCACCACTGTTACCACATCACAGTGAATGAAAGAATTCCTTCCCATCTGTATCACAAAGTAAATTAAAAGAATGCCGACTATTACTGTGGGAATATGATTTAAGCCAATACATATGCCTTGTGTTGCGATATCAATGAGTGAAATCTGACATATAACTTAACTATAAATCAAAACCTACGGCGTACACATTTACAGAGGGGCTGTCATTATTAACCCATTGCAGCAATTATAAATCCTTTTTAGTACTTTTAGTACACTGTTGGGGAACAGTGTTGCGCTTTGTCAGGGCCTCAGTTACTGAAGTTCTAATCTTTAAAGACAGTGAAGTAAAATAAATACCTTTTCCAAGCTCTAACCCTGTGTCTATTAGCTGCCCTCCTTCTGGCCAATAATTTTACATTTTTAAATAAATTATGGTAAAAAAATTTTCACAGTTAAAATGATCAATGTGGTTAATTTGAAAGATAAACACAAATGATTTAAAGGGGACATATCATGCTCATTTTCAAGTTCATACTTGTATTTTGGATTTCTACTAGAACATGTTTACATACTTTAATGTTTAAAAAACCCTGTATTTTCCTCTTATTGCCTGCTTAAATATACCAGTATTTACCCTCTGTCTGAAATGCTCCGTTTTAGTACATTTCAATGGAATTGCAACAGAATTGCATTGCTAGGCAACAGCTTGGGTCCATGTTTACTTCCTATCAGCTGATGTCATTCACATACAATGCAATGGGAAATAAACTGGGACCCATTTATAATGTTTACATTTAAAACTTTGAAATGGTCTAAATATTGTAGATTTGTGACATCACAAATGGACAGAAATCCTGACGGCTTGTTTGAAATGCAGAGTTTATGAATACAGGCTTTGTGTATTTCTCTGTGGATTAAGCGTTTCGATACTTTCACAGTGTTTATATAGAACTTAAACCTGCCTGCATGTCACTTTTTACAATATGGGACCTTTAATACCTAAGTGCCCTGACATGACTGCATGCCTTCACCTCAGCCTCAGCGAAACATTCAGAGCTACTGAATGTAGCTGGCACAAAAGAAATTAATGGAGCAGAAAATGATAGAAAATAGCACATTTCTTCACCTTAAATAGTTCAAAATCAACAAAAAAAATGGGCTATATTGAAAAACTGGGTGAGGCTGCATGATATCTGTACACCCTCAGATGCATTTATGTAGAATTTACACTAGTCTTAATGCTGCCTGGTGGCTCTTTGCCTGTAAATCCAGCCCGTGCTCGTTCCCAGGGCATAAAATACCGACGCTTTGTCACACCCCTGGGTATTTAATACCAATGCACAAGGCACCCTTTAATGCCTGTATGAGAAGCATTGGGCTTTCAGTTAACTTCAATGTAAACCCATCCTCGACAATATTAAACACTCAGAGAAAGTGCTCCGGGAGTGAGGTGATGTAAATTAAAGGGCGAAAAGACATACAACGGGCGAGGTGGATGGGTCCAATAAACACAGGGCATTCATCCAGGAGACTGCTGTTTGTTTCCCGTGTGTTAAGTTTCACTTTCACTTTACAATCAGCTGTTTGTTTGTGTCAGGTGTTCACAACATTAAGTTTCATTTTCGCTTGACAAATACTAATTTTAAGCCCCTAGTTTACGTACTTGTTGTAAGCCCAACCACGATCTTTTTCCTAAACCTAACGAAATAGTTTTGTTGCCTAAACATAACCGTGACCATTTCACTGTAACTACAAGGTGTGAAATGACATGTGAAAAGCATGGGATCAGGTTGGATTCTGAGGACAGACAGGAGTGTACTGGTTATAGTAGGACAGAGAGGCTGAGTGGACTGGTTATAGTGGGACAGAGAGGCTGAGTGGACTGGTTATAGTGGGACAGAGAGGCTGAGTGGACTGGTTATAGTGGGACAGAGAGGCTGAGTGGACTGGTTACAGTGGGACAGAGAGGCTGAGTGGACTGGTTACACTGGGACAGAGAAGCTGAGTGGACTGGTTATAGTGGGACGGAGAGACTGAGTGATCACACCCTCCACTACATCCATAGTTATGGAGTTATAGAAGAAAATGATTATTTCTTGACAAGTGGAGCCCAGGTCTGTCTCAGATGTGTGTTCCAGTGTCAGTGTTGAGGAATGTACGCAGTTGCCACAGGTCTAAACACTGCCCACTCTCTGCGGTGTGGAACGGTTTACATTCCCATTACAGGATATGTGTGTGTCTGGCTTAGAGTTCCCTCTGTGTGCATGTCTGAGTATGGCATTATTGCCAACTACCAACCCACTCTTGCTGTCTGGTGTGAGGCATGACTCATAACACATACTCTCACACACAAATACCACTTTTATGAATGCTTGTATGTGTCAGCTGGGCTCGGTTCCAGCACCCTGTCAGATGATACAGTAGCCATATCAGCAAGATGAAATACAGCCTTCACCCTCGGAGACCCACAATACACCCATTTTTGTCTCTTTTAAGCTGGGACAGGGGGGGTTTAGGGGTAGATAGCAGGTCAACAGTAGATGTCACGTAGAAGTGGTGTTCATTTCAGAGGTCAAGGGACCCCTATGAAAATGGACATGCCAGTTTTTCCTCGCCAAAATGTAGCCCAACTTTGGAGCATTATTTAACTTCCTTCATGACAAGCTAGCATGACATGGTTGCATGGTTGGTGCGGGTCTCAGAGGGTTAAAGGTTGGTGAGCTGGATAGAGCCGATGAGAAGGTGGGTTAACTTGCTCCCCATCCTCGAGGGTGTGTAAGAAAACAACTGGCTCTCCCATGCCTTGTATGAAAGCATGCTTTTGAAGAATGTTATCATACATGGCTGGATCGGTTTCATGTGTCCACAAAGTGAGCAAGTGTGTCAGAATGTGATTGTGAGCAGCCACTCCTTATTGCTGCTACACACACAGGAACAACAGACAGTGGTGAGTCCATCTGATACAAGACAGCTGTCATCATCATTATCAGGTTGGCAGTTTTACTATGTGTGAAAACGACTGTCTCATCATCTGCTGTTTTATTGCAGGAGAGAACGTACAAGGTAAAGTATAGGCAGTTGCAGATTGTAGTGGAGTATGCACAAAGATGGAATCGATCACTTTTGAAATGAGTAAGTAGTCAGAAAATATACTGTAGTGCATATCAACACATTCTCACTCCCAGCTCATCAAATACCGCCGCTTGGTCAGCGCCCCTCTGCATCGGAAACTGATGCTCGGAGTATCCCTCTTGCGTTACTTTTGGACAGACCAGGGACAGCGTGTCAACACATGCATAGTGTCCTTTCAAAATATGCTTCCGTTTTCACAGGCAACACAACCACTTAGGGTTAGGGTTATGAAACGGTCATGGTTGACGTTAACTTCACTAACAACTCACAAGATTGACGATACTGACGAGTCATGTGACTAAAGACTGACGTGACAAAATAAGTCAACGTTACTTTTAGTTTCACACGGGACACGAACACTTCCTGGTTGAAAGTCTTGTGTTTGTTTGACTCATGCAGCGCCCCTCCCGCCCTCTGCGGACTATCAAACTATTAATACTACGTCACTTTGCTCCGACCGTCGAATAACGCCATGGGTGGGTTTACATTGGAGTTAGTTGAAAGCCAGGTTAGTCACATATTGTCACTAAAAGGTGCCTCCGTGTGACGGTTTTCCGATGCGGCGGGGTGCCACCCAATCAGCGCTATTTGACGAGTTGGGAGTGAGGACTAGTTGTGTATTTATTGCCCCTGGTCACAACAGAACAGGAACCGACCAGCATTGACTGCGGTGTGTGATCAGCTTCAACACTACACTCTCCTTTTTACTTTTCCAAGTAAGCCTCCATTTATATTAAATACATTCATATTTATTTCTAAAAGCTCTATTCTTTATATGTTCTGACAGTCTGTGAGTTCATGTGAACAGTGACATTAATCTCATATGACCAGTATGTGTTAGAAATGACCAAACCTGTAAGTCATACCTATACCATGGTGACCACATTCTATCAGTTTCAGTGCTTCAGCTTCAGCTTGTCACAAGTGAGTATTTTCAAGTCCTCTGCTGTTTTCCCTGACTGAGTGCGAAGTCTGCCCTCTGATCCAGTCTTTCTCATGGTTTCCAGGTTCCGTTTAGCACTCCGTACTCACACACCAAATGATGGTTTGAGTGAGAGCTGCTTTTTCCCCTCACCCTGGTTCCTGGTCTGGTTTAATAGCGGTGCTATTTTTGTACACTGCTGAAAGAGCGAGTGACAGAGGAAGGATAATCATGAAAGGGAGACAAAGGACTGACATGGGGAAAAAAGAGTAGAAGAGATGGTGTGAGAGAATCAACCTGATCTCATGGGAAGGCGTGTCATAACCAGGCCACTGGCTTAACCTTGTGAAACAGCCGCAGTTAGGTTTAGGCAGCAAAACCACTTAGTTAGGTTTAGGAAGAACGTCATGGTTGGGCTTAATATAACTACGTAAACTATATACGTAAACATCATAAATCCGTTACAAAAAGCATGTCGCAAAGCTCACTAACATAACTTCAAAATAACAGAACAACAGTTTGGGACACAAACACCGGTCTGCTGGTTGAAAGTCTATCCATCACTTTTAATTAGGGATGCACCGATAACATTTTTTTTCAGACCGAGTACAAGTACTTACATTTGGGTACTGGTCGATACCGAGTACTGATACGAGTACTTCTCTGTGCCAAAAGATCCCCGTAAACAGCCAGCTGGAGGGTGTGACGACACACGGCAGGCTGGGGAGTCCCGCATACGATGCGGTGCCGCCACGACCGGCTCTAGGTCGGCTTGGAAAGACACGGAGAGAATGTGCTTCCCAGGGCCGTGGATAAAGTGTCAGCGGGGCGGACTGTCAGCGGGGCGGACTGTCCTCAGTGCGCTCCAACTGCGGTTTGCCCCTAGGGCGGGGCTCAGCCCACGTAAAAGGCACCAGGGGTCTGCGGCGATGTCTGCAACTCACCCAACTGGTGTTGAAACACGGGCCAAGGACTCTAATCAGAGGGTGCAAGCAAAACCCTGTGGCGCAATGAAAGTGAGGGCCGGTGCACGCTGGCTGAGCCCGCACCATCGAGGAGGTGGAGCGTGAGCACGTGCGATAGGACCCGAAAGATGGTGACGTTAACGTCACGCTGCTATAAAGTGGTATCGGTGCCGTTGTGTCAGAGCCATTTTGCGAGTACGAGTACATGAGCACAGTATCGGACCCGATACCCAATACTGATATCGGTATCGGTGCATCCCTACTTTTAATTCTACGTCACTAGCTCTGAGCGTAGCATATTCACATGGATGCGTTTGCATTGCTGTCAGTACAGACTACATTGCGTGTAAAGACACGCCAAAAGCAACCAAGGCATTGTTAAAATGACTAACTAATTACCGTGTCATTCATACATCATTTGGACCAACCGGACTGGAGAGAATACAGGAATTCTCAGCCTTGGTGTTGTATGACTTGTGCATGTTGGAATGCAAGTGTCTGTGTGAGTATCTGTATGAGCAACATGTTTTTACCGCAGTTTGGCCGGGATATACTTGATCAGAACTAGTTCTTATGATGTGCTGTCTGACCACATTAGGAATGATGGTATTAAAGATCACATATTATACTCCTTTTTAATAAGTTAACATACAGTAGGTCTCAGATGTCTCCAAACCGTGTCTTTGAAGTGTTTTGTTAAAAAAAAAACAATCAGATCACTCACTCTAGCATGTCTATATTCCCCTCAGTCTCAGCCCTGTTCCAAAAGTGCTGATTCGGTGTCTACAGCTTAAAATGAAAATGAGCTGCTGCTCCTCACCGTGGATGTATAAAGAGAACTGGATACAGCGTTGGAGGTGGGCTCCCTGCTACGCTCTGGTTGTGTCCAGAGGACACTGGACTTTTTCCTTTTTTGTGAAGATCTTATGTTCCTCTTTTTAGTCTATTAGTTCTGTAGTAGTGATTTGGGTTTCTTGGATTTGGGTTTTCTGTTATATAGTCTGCATTGTAGTGTTTCCTGTTTTATTTTGAAATTCACCTGTTGTGTCATGTCTAGTTTTATTTCCTGTCATGGTCCTGGGTTTTTGTCATAGTTTGTTTCCGGTTTTATTTTGAAAGTTACTCACCTGTTGTGTCATGTCTGGTTTTACTTCCTGCCTTTGTTTGTTTTCCCGTTTTTTGTGATTGTCTGCCCCGCTCTGATTTGATCCACCTGTGTCCAATCACCCTGATATCCTAGTGTATTTCAAGGCCTATGGAAGGAGGCTGGGTCAGGGACAGACATGAGTCTTGGGGTATGGGGTATAACACATGCACAGTGTAACTGAAGCTAAGGTCGTGCGTTGCTATTGGCTGACCAGATTGCAGGCCAGATTTTACTGTGCATGTGTTATACCCCCAAAGATATGACGCGTTGATGACGCGTGACCCAGCCTCCTTTCTATAGGCCTTGGTGTATTTAGTCTCTGTGTTGCTCGTTTCTTTGTCAGTTTGACGTCGCTCCTGCCTTGTCTGCCTTGTCTCCAGTGCTAATCCTGCCTGTGTTCCTGGTGTTCCTTGTGTCTTCCGGTTAGTACTTAGTTTAGTTTTGATGTCTTTTTGTTCCTTTGTACTTTGTATTTGTTCCTCAGTCTGTTTTCTCAGTTTTTGATTCCTTTTAAGTTTTTACCACTAGCTTATCAATTAAAGCTTGCTTTTTGTTGGATTTATCTGTCTGCCTGGTGTCTCCTGTAGTGGTGCATGAAGCTTGACTACCGTGTGATAAAGTACCCGGATCATCCGGCGATCTTCTGCATCCATCAGGCCCATAGAGCAGGTGCAGTAGTGTTTCCTTTAACTCCTCCTCCCAGCCCTCGCTCCAGCCTCGGTCTGGGTCTCATTCACATGAACAGAGGAAGGGAAATAACTCTGGATTTCACAATTGGTGCATTCTACAACATTTAGGACCTAATGACTTAAATAAGGGCTGTTAGAGTGTTCATACTGGGAAGTTGATTCACCTAAAAAAAAAAAAAAATGATCCTCTGAGTTAGACGTCTCTTTATCAATGTAGGTTTATGGGGAAAAGTGTTTTTGGGCCCAATGGGATCACGTGACGGACACAGAAATTATAATTCCACCGTTTGGCCACTTTGAAGATTTGCATCAAAGCTCAGTGCACGTCCTCGGGGCTCGCTCCCCACGCCTCTCTGCAGAACTGGTTGTGGCTCTCCGCCCATAGCTCCTTGTTACCAGGGTTACGGTCTACCCTCAGGAAAAGACAAAGAAGTATTGCTGCCAACAGAAACAAAACAGTTCAACCATATCAGTTTGAACCTGAATCGGACCCTGAAGAAGGACAAGCTCCGGCAGGAGATCAAACCATTAGAATGCAGCAGGGTGTTCCTGAATGGTTAGTCAAACTTTCCGTGTAACTTTGTTTGTACGGTAACTTGATGTGTGGGTCGGTAGCTATTTTGGTAAACAAGCAATTTCGTATTTGCGGTGCAGTTTAGTGAACGTTGGGCACTACATACGTTGTAAGTTTCACAATTGTTAACTTATACTTAACTTGATATGTCCTGAACAGAGTAACGTTAGCCTGTGGAAAATAGCTTCCTTTATGCAGCCAATTTCTTTTGTTTACTTTACAATTATTTTTTTCCGCTAAAACACAAGTCAGTATCATTATCGTCCTCTACTTATTTGAGTTCTAAGCTGTGTGCGGCATTTTGTAAACTCGATTGTGCTCCATCTCAACAACCTGCAACGACTTGCTGTTACAAAATTCTATCATGATGTGCATTAGAACGTCCGTCAGGTTTTTTGTTTCATATTTTGTTGAAATGTTAACATTATCTATTATTTGTCCAGGTGTACATGTGGAATTTGTGCAGCGATGCCTACAGAAACAGAAAATATATGCTGCTTGGAGACACCACAGGTAACACTTTGGTTAGCGATACTAAGTTGTGTGTTTAGACATATTTTTCACATACCATGACCCTTACCATATGTAATTCACTCTAGGTTACAAGACTCGCTTGTGCTCTCTCTACATAGACATGAACGAGCATCGCTCAAAACAGTGAGGCGACACACGTCAGCTAAAAGCACAATATCACTCTATATTTCAGCTGCTTGGCAGTAATGTTAGCTGACCAGACCAAGGTCTCTCCATAAATCACTGCTGATCCTAGTGTTGGCTTTTCCTGCCTCAGCCTCCCGACCGCGGCCGGAGGGAACAGGGGAGACACCGGAGTTTTGGTCGGAGACGATAACGTTTCTCTCTGCGGAGCCCCGTCACTTCACAAGACACGGGAAACCTCTGTTGGTCTGGAGGAGCTGCAGCAGTTATTTCTGCACAAACGTCCACTGTACATTCACTAGATATTCTCAGAGCTAAACTAACTCTTCTGCAGTGTGGAGTGTGCGCACATGCACACGAGAGGTGGAGCGAGAGAGCGAGTGAGAACAAGCACGGTGTGTGAGTGAAGACAAGCAGACAGGCAAAGGAGCAGAGAACAGCAGAGACTCCGGTCCTGGAGACCAAAGCTATGGTCTTACTGCAACAATAAAAGACCATTCAATGTGTCAGAAACTAAACTTTAACTCAGTTTGAATATTTTTTCTTTAGTAGTTACTGTAGCCAGGCAATAATGGCTATTTTGCACATAAATTCCACTGTATTAATCATCCTAATGGGCATATGAGATGTGGTTTGTACTTCCGGTCTGTGAAATCTTGCAGATGCCGTTAGGCTCCAATCTCGCCTACTTCAGCTTTAAATACATACTCATGACACTTGCAATGTCTGTGTAATATCACGGTATTTATACGCCTTCCCGTGAGACCGGGTTGGCGTATCCACATCAATGAGCTGTGGCCCACAACCATGTTCCTTCATTACCATGAACACACACACTGTAGTTCATTTTGACTCATTCTAACATCTCACTAGAGCACCAAATGTGGATTAATCCACTGCTGAAAATAATCCGATCAAAGGATGATTTCAGTTTATTTCCACTCAGGTCTTGGCTTTAAGTCAAAGTTGAAGCGGGTTTACAGGTTTACCCATTTAGTTGTTTTTTTCTGTTTGCCTCCATTTTTCTTTCATCTAAGATGAACTAACCTGGGGGTTCGTTTCCAGCCTGTCTGATCGTCTGACTGCTTGTGCTTCTTAAGATTTCTTTTTAGTGAGGTCAGCGTGTTCCAAGATTTCAGCTATCAACTTGATGAGTACAATGGCATTTTTGGCTGGACCGCAGATGGCCAGCCCTACAAACACAAAAGTCTGTCGCTGACTGATTGACTGACTGATTGATTGATTGATTGATTGATTGATTGACTGATTGACTGACTGATTGATTGACTGATTGATTGATTGATTGATTGATTGATTGATTGACTGATTGACTGACTGATTGATTGACTGATTGACTGACTGACTGACTAACTGATGAAGTTACACGATTGGTTGGCCAAGTGTTGGAGTTTCCTCATTGGCTGTTGCTCATTTAAAATAAAAAGGCGGGAACAGTCCTTTATGCAAATGAGCCCGTCCAGTCCGGCGCGTCCGGCTCACGAAAATTGGACTAAGCTGTCAAACAAGGCGATCTAGTTCTAAAATGAAACCAGATTCAGCAGTGGCATCATTGCCTATTTCACGCTTAAAATGTTTCAGAAGTAGATTTTGGTGGATTGTTTAGACGTCTAATGAAGTTTACGAGCAGGCCGCCATGTTGTTTCCTGTTTGAAATAGGCAAGCAGAAAACCAGAGACCAATCAGGTGCATTCCACGATAGGACACGTCACCGCTTGAACGGCCAGTTGAGTGGAGCAACGCGTCCTATAGTGTCCTCGCCAGACTTGGTGGACATGTAGCGCTGGATTTAACATTCTAACCACAAATTCACAGACTGACCAGTACACTGTCCAGACATATACTGGGTTTGGACTGAGTCTTGTTTACAGATAGAAATGATGGCCAATAATACAAATACAAGCTGCAAGTTGTGATAAAGCAGAATTATTCATTTCAATAATCCATTATTCCCGTTAGGGGGAGGTCACTGAATTAAAGGATTCATCACATTCCTTTGTTAATTCCCTCCATTCACACACACAAATACATTCCTACACATAGTGTAGTATCCACATAGGAAAATACTCTGTCCTGGTCCTGGCTTGGATCCACAATGACCACCCCCCCGTCCCCTCCCACGCCTTTGCTGTGGTGACGTGTGTGTTGCAGGAATCCCCTCTTGGCTCTCATTCACGTCTTTAGCCAGCCGTTAGCTGTGGTCTGGCAGCACAGTCCCTGTGACATTTCTTCCTTGTCAGAGCTGTTGCGCCATAACAAGCTGAGCAGTGGATTTACTGCCAGAGCCTCTTTGTAGACCAGCCAGGCTAATGGAGAGGAGGCCAGCGCTGGAAAATACCCCAAGTTCTGCTGGAAAAGCCTCCTTGGACACGCCTGCGACTCTCCAGGGATCTTGAGGGCGCCCGGCCTGGCTCATGTTATGCGCTGGTGTATGTGTAGAATGTACGGCTGAGTTGAATGAATGAATGTGTGTGTGGTTGCTGAGAGAGGATGTGAGCTCGGGAGAGAAATTAACTGCGTGTCAAACTCTTCTCTCTGTGTTTGGGCCTCGTTCCCCCTGGCAACAGAGAAAACATGCATACTTTTTTTTTAACTTAAAAAAGCTCTTTCAGAATGTCCTCAAGCACACGCTGGGAAGGAGAGTTGTGTGTGTGCGAGCGCGGTAGTCCGTCCTGTGCGTCACGTGCAGGCACGGCGGTGAGCTCATGTGGAGTCGATTTGACGGTTCTCCCTCCGGAATGATGACAGGAATGACGGCGATGAAGATGATGAAATGATGATGGCTTAACAGGGAACGGTCAGTGAAATCACTTAGTGCCTCAGCTGAAGTGATGAGCAGCAGCGGTTAACACCCTTCAGCCGTGACGCTGTCCTCCTGACTCCGTGTCCACAGGACGTCCTGCCTGTGCCCTTACAGAGAGACTCTCTCATACTGCAGGCCCACACAGCAGAGTTCCCCTCACTAAGCTTTTATTAAATGGATGGAAAGACTGTTGAACAGCATTTAAGTCAACGTAACACTCTCCATTAAAGCTTGTGTTGTGACACACTGTGAAGAGTCAGTGGCAGGGGAAACACTGAACACGTACAGAGCACGTCAAACACAGTTACTGTTGCATTCCTTGAAGGTTTAGAAGGGAAAAGGGTCTTTTTAAAGGCGACTCTGGTTTATTGTATTTGGGTCTTATTTAGGGCTTTCAATCGATCAAAATATTTAATCGTTTTTAATCCTCTTATCAACATGGGAGTGGACAAATATGCTGCTTTATGCAAATGTATGTATATATTTATTATTGTAAATCAATTAACAACACAAAACAATGACAGATATTGTCCAGAAACCCTCACAGGTACTGCATTTAGCATAAAACAATATGCTCACATCATAACATGGCAAACTGCAGCCCAACAGGCAACAACAGCTGTCAGTGTGTCAGTGTGCTGACTTGACTGTGACTTGCCCCAAACTGCATGTGATTATCATAAAGTGGGCATGTCTGTAAAGGGGAGACTCGTGGGTACACATAGAACCCATTTACATTCACTGATCTGGAGGTCAGAGGTCAAGGGACCCCTTTGAAAATGGACATGCCAGTTTCTCCTCGCCAAAATCTAGCGCAAGGTTAGAGCGTTATTTAGCCTCCTTCCGACACGCTAGTATGACATGGTTGGTACCAATGGATTCCTCAGGTTTGATAGTGTCATATGGTACCAGTATCTTTACTGTAGCTTTAAAACTGAGCCCCCTACACCTCCGAAATATCGATTTTTGTCCATAATGTTTATCAGTTCAGTCGAGACACTTGTTCAAGAAATGGACAGTTAATAGCAAATGGTTATCCAGTTAGATTTGGCAGAAAAGACTCTCTGGTTTGAAGGCAATCTCAAAGAATCTGAGCAGTGATGTAAATTCTGCTGAGAGATCTAACCCCTCAAATTAAATACATTAAAACATTAAATCAGTTAAATCAACAATACAAAATACCACATTAGTTAACACATTCTCAACCCGTCAAATACCGCCACTTAGTCAGTGCCCCACTTGTGTTACTTTTGGACGGACCAGGGATGGCATTTCATTATACGCTCATTACATGCGTAGTGTCCTTTCAAAATAAACTTCCTTTTTCACAGGAAGTTAGGTTTAGTTTAGGTTTACACTGTAGATTTGGCGTTTTTTCACATTACACTCGGTGACATTACAGTTGAGTTTGACGACCAAAGCACGCTTAGTGATTGTTGGAAAGAGTAACAATGACGGTTTAGGTGAGTTTTATTTTGTTTCTGTCCAGTTTGAATGAAGTGTTTCACGATGCTCTGCTACGTACAGCTGATCTCAACATAAACAAGAATACACGTGGATGATGGCGCAAGCTGCACAGAGAGTGGGGGGTGGAGGTCTGCGCTCTCTGAGTGCCATTCTAGTTTTAAGTCATGCACTTGTCATGGACTCGTGCCCCGTTGGATTGTCTCGGTCTCGGCTGTTGAGAACTGGTCAAGCAACACATTCTCACTCCCAACTCGTCAAATACCGCCGCTTGGTCAGCGCCCCTCGGCATCGGAGAGTGACGCACGGGGTACCCCTCTTGCGTTACTTTTGGACGGACCAGGGACGGCGTGTCTATACACGCTGAAGTTGTTCCTGGCCGCTGATTTAAGATCAGTTGTACAAAACGTTGCCTGATTCCACCAACACAGTGTTTCCCCTCTATGCATTCAACATGGTCACTGCTAAAACATCACAAACACAATTTGGGCTGCCACGGCGAAAAAAAAAAAGTAGTAGATACTGGATGTAACTTCAGTTCTGAGTGCAAGAGATGCAACGAGAGGAAGAGGGAGTGAGACACCGCCTGGATGAGAGATGTGACCAGACTATCATAGTTTATGAAAATACACCACACCAGTCCCTGTCGTCCCATCATACATTACATTACATGCCCTGTGTTAACTTTCCATGGCTGTTTATGTTGGAACACGGGCAGTTTATAAGGCTCAAGGTGAAGGGACACATGTCTGCTCTTGTCTCTGTGCGGACATATGTGTGCCAGTGTGTGTCCATGTGTATGTACTTTAGTGTGTGTCCATGTGTATGTACTTTAGTGTGTGTCCATGTGTATGACCTTTAGTGTGTGTCCATGTGTATGTACTTTAGTGTGTGTCCATGCAGCCTCCCTCAGGCCCACAGGATGGGGGACTACTGGTCTACTGGTCTGCAGGAAACAGGTGATCGTCCACTGTCACGTAGGGAAGCACGAGGCACAGCAGGGGGTGAGGGGTCAAGGTCAGGGTCAATGATTATGGGTCAGAGGTCTGGAGGAAGGTGCAGGCCCACCAAACCCCAGCTGTGTTGTGGACAGGCAGCGTTTGCCAGGTGCTGTTGTTAAATAACGGCTGCTGACTGACGTGTTGTGTGAGAGGACCACGGATCACCAGAATGCTTCGTTGTGCATTAAAGTCTCCACACAGACAGACGGACGGACCGGATCTCCCACATGATCAGAACCAATTCACAGCCTGTCTGGAGTTTCATCCAACCACACCAGTACATTATATCAATGGCTATTCTCATTCAGCTACAACAAAGAAAAACTCTAATATTGGAGTTTGAAGGTTGTTACATGATAGGAATGTAAAAATATACGTACATAATATATATAAAAATATATGTAAAGACCGAGAGGGTAATTAGTGTTTGTCTGTGTTGCACTTCAGCTGCTGTATCTTCTGTTTTTTCTGAGATTCATAATGTCTATTTAGGATGAATATCCATTCAGAAATCACACAAAAGCACTTTTTAAAGGAGTCTTAAAACATGTGCAAACAACTGTTAGGTTTAGTAAAAACAAACATCATGGTTTGGCTTAAAATGACTACCGCGTTGAAACAAAAACACTTTTGGTTTCACACGAGATTCAGAAAAGTCCTGTGATGGTTTGAACCATCCACCTCCCCACCCCCCACCTGCCCATAGTGGACTTTGGTAGTGTCTAGAAGGGAACCCACAAGGTAACTCCGAGACGGTTAAGGTTAGGATAGGTCGTCGGGCAGAGAGTCTCGCAAGAGTTTTTGCAAGTTTTTGCAGATATCAGATCAGATTTCGCAATTTGCGGGTTACCTTCTAGATACGACCGTGGACTTTCTCGCTTGTAATACTCGTTATTATACCACGTAACTTACTCACTTGTGCTGCACGTTGCTCGTTCTGCGTCTTTTGCTGTGGACTTCCGTGGACTGTCATTACAAACGGGGGCGGCGCGGTGCAGCGGTTAGCTCTGCCGCCACATAGCTAGAGGGTCACAGGTTCCAATCCGGCTTGGGGTCCTTCTGTGTGGAGTTAGTATGTTCTCCCCGTGTCAGCGTGGGTTTTCTCCGGGTTCTCTGGTTTCCTCCCACAGTCCAAAGACATGCAGGTTAATAGTTGACTCTAAATGTCCCGTAGGTGTGAATGTGAGTTTGAATGTGAGTGTGAATGGTTGTCTGTCTGTCCAGGGTGAACCCCGCCTTCACCCAATGTCAGCTGGGATCAGCTCCAGCCCCCCCGCAACCTTGAAAAGGATAAGTAGTTACAGATAATAGATGGATGGATCATTACAAACGTTTTTGTGATACGTCAAAGACAAACATGATCGGAGACAAAATACGTTTTCCTCTCACAGGTAATTGAGAATGCAGTTTAGTTGTATGGGAACGTCATTTTTAGGAGTAAGGGCGGCCAAGACACAGAGTTCTTATAGAGAAATTAAGGAGTCAGTGAAATGCAGCCATGAGGAGGCTATAATGGCAGGCCTTCACCTACTTCCTGTTTGGACATTCAGAACAGCTAGAAACACGTCTGCCTTTAGACATACAGTAGTTGAACTAAACTGCTACAGTGCTTCCAGGATTTAACCATGCGCTCACACTCTAAGTCTGACACTGACCAGGCTGTCACCTGCTCCGACCTACTCGGCTTTTACATGTTACCAAATTAACTGCCAGCGTTCAGAATGGATGCATTATACCTAAGGCTGTCAACGTTAACGCAAATTTGTTTTAACGCCACTAATTTCTTTAACACTTTAACGTAACTTGCGATTTTTAGGATGTAGTTGGCTCAGTTTTAGAGCTAGAGAGAAGCTACTGGCATCATAGTAAACCTAAGGATCCATCGGTACCAACCAGGTCAGACTAGCTTGTCACGAAGGAGGCTAAATAATGCTCAGAATTAACCCTAAATTTTGGTGAGGAAAAACTGGCATGGCCATTATCAAAGGGGTCCCTTGACCTCTGACCTCCAGATATGTGAATGTAAGTGGGTTCTATAGGTACCCACGAGTCTCCCCTTTACAGACATGCCCACTTTATGATAATCACATGCAGTTTGGGGCAAGTCATAGTCAAGTCAGCACACTGACAGCTGTTGTTGCCTGTTGGGCTGCAGTTTGCCATGTTATGATTGGAGCATATGTTATATTTATTTATGCTAAATGCAGTACCTGTGAGGGTTTCTGGACAATATTTGTATTTTTTTTGTGTTGATTTCCAATAATAAATATACAGTATACACACATTTGGAAAATATAATCTAAATATGTAAAATATATATTCTACCTACTCCTTTTCGGACACTTTTACTCGTTTTGTTTGTTATTATTTTGTATCTGTTTTTATTTTTATGTTCGAAATAAAGTCATTCATGCATTCATTCATATTTGTCCACTCCCATGTTGATAAGAGTATGAAATACTTGACAAATCTCCCTTTAAGGTATATTTTGAACAGATAAAAAATGTGTGATTAACTATGGATTAATAAACAGCCCTAATGACAACCTTAAACAGTGTCACAAAGTCACTGAAGTACTGCTGATAATGTTTAGTTTGCTTCAAGCAGTTTAAGCAATTTTCGTTCAGAAAAACTAGAAAGTTTAATATATACAGTGTATACATATCTATATCATATCTATATCTATATAGATATAGATAGATATATAGATACTAGTAAGCGCTAGTATGAGGAGGTAATACTACTAGTAAGTTAAAAGCAGAAGTCCCAGTATCAGCCAGCAGCTGCAGTTCCAGTTTAGCAGTGGAGGTTTTGGTCTTGTCAGTTCTCATCAGAGTTCACAGAAAACAGAGCAGAATAGATATAAATTTGAACTTGTGCTATTGCTCTGCTTTTTTACAAAGGCCGAGGCCCTGTGTGATAATACATAACCAACATAAATATGATGTATGAATGACCTGTAGCCTCCTAGGGAGAGCAAGGATGTCTCTTTTCTTATATTTTTAGATTTAATACACGCCAGACGGCACTAGTTCTCCTTCTTGGGGTGATGTACACATCAAGAAAATTTATATTAGCTAAAAATGCTGTGTCTGGCACGCCTGCTGTGCTTTGTTCAACCTGGGATGTCTCATAGATGACATACAATAATCTCACCGAAGCACTCCTCATGTGGAATGTGCTCTCTGTGTGTAGTTTGGATCCCGACTTGACATGATGTAGAATGCCACAGTAGTGCCAGAAATAAGATACAAATGAAAGCAGCTTTTTAAGGTTAGCTGCACATGGACTATCAAAGACTCCGGGAGGCAAAGCAGACTTTATTGGTCGCCATTTGGGCGGTAAGAGACGAGAAACAAAGAGGAAAACAAGTTCCTCTGTAGGGAGTAAGTACAGCTGCTAATGGAGCTGGATACTCTTGAAATGCTTCATTTTTTACCAGTTTTCCTTCATGAGTACCGCCATGTTTGAACTCTTTTGAATAACTAGACCATTTATACTGGAATGTCAGTTAAGAAATTAACACATATTTTGTGTTGCACAGAAATGGTGACAAACAGAGATTGGTTTTGAATTTAGGTGTATTGCAACTTTGGCCACCGGCAGCCCCAGATTTTTGTCGGTAAATATGTTTGAATGGTCTGTACCCTGGAGGAATGCATACTTGCCAACCCTTCCGATTTTCCCGGGAGACTCCCGTTTTCATTGCCCTCTCCCGGTTTCCTCCGGGGGGGTCACATATCTCCCGCATCTCTCCCAATTTATGGCAATTTTTCACACCATTTTTTCCCTTTTTGTTCTTTCAACATGTTTCTGGATCTGTACAGTGTATACAAGCTCTACTGTTCCACACGGACGGCAGTAGAGCTACACCAAATGTCTTTTCCCGGCGGAGGAGAGCTGCTCATAACACCGCAGCACGATTTGAGCTGCGTTCGCCACACATCACAACAAAGCCGTCATTGGAAATTGGATAACGTGTTTCAGAGCGCATGGGTGCGTTGCCATGTTGCATCTGAAAGGGCCTTCAGTGAGTGAGAGATGGAGAGAACTAAGAGAAAGAAATACTCTAGCAGGGGCAAAAATATGAGATTCATGCAAGTTCACGAATGAGGGGTGAATTATTCAGTTTTCTTTCTTGAGAATTAGAAGTAAAATGAAAAATAGGCCTATTCAGCAAAAAATGCTGTTGCAGTGTACTTATTGTTTTTGTTATTTTCATTCTTTAAAAGTCACTAGAATGCAGGAAACAAAGTCGTTTTTTTACCCCAGACCCCCCACTTTGGTTTTCAAATCCTCCCTATTTTTGAGGTCTCACGGTTGGCGAGTATGGTGGAATGTAAGATGAAGTCAACAATCTGCACTTCTTCTAAGGTATGTAATCTCCTCTCTATTATATCTACATACTACTCTAAAAATTCCATAATAACCTTTCAGCATATTGTAAGTCAAGACTTCTGCTCCTCCTCATGGCTCTGTTTTCAGGTTTTAGAACATCTAGCCCGAGACTGATGGGAGTTTTTGACCAATCATAGGTCATTTCAGAGAGAGACAGCGTTCCTATTGGCTGTTCATTCAATGGAGGCAGCTGTCAATCACTCCCTAACTCCTAAATCATATTTGCTCCAATTCTAACCGCTGCTTCTTTAATGTTTGTGTACATTACACCTTACCTAGTCACTGTCACACCTGAAGTTTGGTTCACTTGGTGCGGGCCGAGGGAAAGAAAGAGCCACTGTTGCCTTTTTGTTCTGGTTCATGTTCACATTGAATAACTACAAACAAACCAAGAGGAGTAAACATGTCACCGACAGGTAATTCATTCACTGGACAGTTAAAACCAGGGTTGGAAATCTTCAAAACATTTTTTTTGTTATATAGGTTGAAATGATCTTTACATTCCAACAGCAATCAATAAATCAACTGAAACAGAACCTCCTCGGTGGAGGTAACTCACTGTATGTTGACCTGATGTCAGCAGATGTGTTTTCTGGTTGGAAATATGATCCCGAGTGACGGGTTGTATGTGACAGGCAGCTGCTGTCTCCTCTTCCCGGTGCTGCGTACCGGATCATACCGGCCTACTTTCACCCCTGATTACCAACCCTAGCTCAACTGTCTTTTGCATCACCAGATCTAAATAGACACACGTGGGAAATTAAATTCAGGTGACTGAGCGCAGGTCATGCGGCGCTTGACAGAACCTTATGTGTATTCATCTTGTCACAAAGAGCATTCCAAGTCAATCTGATCATTACCAGCCCCGGCTGAAGCTGGACGTCGTCATAAATAATAACCCACATATATCTTCTTTTCACTAACAGAGTCACAGTTTGTGTAACTGTGAGCTTTATTGTCAAAAGCCGTGAACCACATTAGGAAGCACAAACAACTCTAGTTCAATATACAATAAAGCAGAAATGTTACCACATTTTTTTGTAGTCGATATATAAATTACATACATACACAAACAACAAATAATAAAATATAGAGAGATAGATATTGTAGATGTGATTTTCTTTTCCTTAATCACATTCTTTCTGTTAAATCCTAGATCTAATCCTGTCTGTTTTCCTGTGAAGGCCAACATTTCAGCGGTCAGCCCTGAGAGCAGGAATCCAGTTGGAAGCCTGGTCTGAAGTTTTCCATACTGGTCAGGTTCTCAGAAATCAATGCTGGAGGAAGAGACGTCTGCAGTGAGTTTTTCAACCGATCGCGCTGTCTGTACTTCCCTGTCCCTCCCACTCATTCCCTCTCCTCCCTCATTCCGTTTTCCTTTTTGCCACATTGTAAATCCAGCCTGTGGTCTGGACAATTCAACAGCATGCTAAGGTGGATTTAGCTCTATGGCTGAGCTGTAGTTTTCCTGCTGTACAAGTAGACAGTTTGTGCTGATTTTGGCCCTTCCAAAGGATAGGGGTCACTAATGTCAGTCGGATCCATCCATGTTAATGTCCAATAGTTGTTTTTCCCACATATATCATATTACATATCACAAATAACATTGCAAATAACTGCATATTATCCTTGCAAATAAAATAGTCCTGTGATGGACTGGCTCCAGCCCTTTGCGACCTTGCACAACGTAAGCATGGATGGATGGATTGTCATAGGCAGCCTATGACAATCCATCCATCCATGCTTACGTAAAGCAGGGATTCCCAGCCAGGGAAGCCACTTGCATTTGCGCAGATTCTGACCAATCAAATGATGCAGAATTGCGAGGGCTCTCTGTCTGATCAGCCCGTTCCCATTCCCATGGCGCCAAATACCCTTTGACACCCTTTCGCGCCGGTATGAAACGCACCGGGTGTCTGTGGTGACGTAATTTGAAGAGCAAAAAGACAAACACCGGGGGGGTGGATGGGTCCAACAAACACAAGGCTTTCATCCAGGAGGCCGCTGTTAGTGTCCCGTTCGTTAAGTTTCACTTTCACGTTACAATCAGCTGTTTGTTTGTGTCCCGTGTTCACAACGTTCAGTTTCATCTTCACTGTACAAATGTAGTAGTTTTAAGCTCAACCATGTTGTTTTATCCTAAACCTAACTCAGTGGTTTTGTTGCCTAAACCTGAAGTGATGCAATGGGGAACTATAGTTGTTTTAATAAAGGGTCGTGACAGGTGACACCAAGGGGCGTGGCAAAGCGGCGGTATGTGACGAGTTGGGATGAGAACGTGTTGATCTGATTGGCCAGAGAGTTAACAGTACGGCACGTATCAGATGAAATAGTACAGACAGAATTTAATTTAATTTGTTTTTACTATATTCAAAAGCGGGTTGTCTTTTTATCACAGGGTTGACGGTTCGATTCCCCGCTCCCACTGTCTGCATGGTGAAGTGTCCTTGAGCCCAACCCCAAGTTGCTCCCCAGGCGCTTTACAGCAGCCCACTGCTCCTAAAAGGTTTAGGATGGGTTAAATGCAGACGTCAAATTCCATGCATGTAATATATGTGATGATTAAAATAAAGTTTAAGTTTAAGGCTTTTTTAAATGACACAGAATCCAAGCTGGGCTTCATTTTCAATTCTCCACAATTGTATTTCAGATAGGTCTGTCAAAATTAATGCGATAATGCAAAAATCTAACGCAAATTTGTTTTAACAGCACTAAATTCTTTAACTCATTAAGGCAACTTGCGATTTTTCAGTTGTAACGGGCTCAGTTTTAAAGCTAGAGTGAAGATACAGCAGGACATCATATGAAACTAGAAAGCCTAAAGGATCCATCGCTACCAATCAGGTCATACTAGTCACGAAGGAGGCTAAATAACGCCCCAAACTTTCGATACATTTTTGAATGGGTTCTATGGGTACCCACGAGTCTCCCCTTTACAGACATGCCCACTTTATGATAATCACATGCAGTTTGGGGCAAGTCATAGACAAGTCAGCACACTGACACACTGACAGCTGTTGTTGTCTGTTGGGCTTGAGAATTAAATACTTGACAAATATCCCTTTAAGGTACATTTTGAGCATTGCAATGTTCGATGTGCGATTAATTTTCAATGAATTGTGATCAACTATGGACGATCGTGCAATTAATCACGATAAAATATTTTAATCGACAGCCCTAATTTTAGAGTTTAATATTCTCACTTTTCACAGTACCTTTGTTGACATCAGCATATGTTCAATTGAAAGCAAAGTATTTTACATACTTTTTATGTAGACTGTCCAAACGCATCCCTAAAGAAGAGATCCCTAAAGAAGGGCAATCACCAAAAACAGTTAATAACAACTCTTTTTTTCACAAGTTCAAACCCAGAGTATAAAAACATTCTGAACCCAGTTCACTAACATGAGTTAAGAGCTTGTGTGCATTCCTCTGTGGCACTCTTCCTGCTCTTTAAGTGTTCTTTTGGCGCCCTGGACCATTACCCCAAAACTAGGAGTCACACTAAAGCAGACCACCTCCATGATAAATACCTTAACCATTCCCCAAATCCTCAACACAGTTCTTAAGTCCAGTATTTTACAACCCCTGTATCACATTTCCAGTTGGACCTGAACCACTGGCACACACTGTACTATTGGATGGCGTGTCAAGAGAACTGAGCAAACTGGACTATGGACTCTTGGGTGGCACATTTCAATATTTTTTGATGTGTTTGGCGAAAACGTCGACATTTGATTTTGAGATTAGCTGACACTGAGACCTGCATACCTTCACTGGCTGTCTGTGTAACCAACCTCACATTTGAATGGCAAATCGTCTGGACACTCAATTTTTCTCCCTCTTCATACTTCTCTCTCTATTGGAAAATTGTTGGAACATTCTGTGTGTGTGTGTTTTATCAAGGGTGCCTGACAGAACAAACAAACCTAACAAAAATCTGATAAAATGGTACGTTAAGCTCTGGAGCCGATTTGAAAAATACTCTTTTTATTACACAATGGATAAGCCAACATCAGGTTATAGCTGAAAATGGGAGACTTTGAGACACTTTGTATTCTACATCACTGGCTCTGAGCGTAGCATATTTACGCAAATGCGTTTACATTTGCAGTCAAAATAAACTACATGTCTTATAAATGACACGCCAAAAGCAAGAACGGCGTTCTTACTGCACGCAAAATGACTAATCACAGCCTGGATGGGACATTAAAAAAAGGCTGAAGTGAAACAGTAAACGTTCGAAATGTTGAACTCATTGTTATGCATGAATGGTTATGATTATTAAGAAGTTAGTACTTACTATAGACTGTACATAAAGATGGACGACATGACCGCTCCCCAAAAGTGAAGCCAAAACATCTGGATGGCCCCCTGGTGGCTGGCTGCAGTATAGGTCATAAATCCCGCCTCCTCCATGTTAGTGGATGGGACATGAGCTAAACTAAAAAAGTCAAAGTACACGTCAAATACATTTTTCCCAAAGATGGTTTCTGTCATTTTAGGTAGTTCTTATCACGCTGACGTATGTTCAAGTGTTCATTTTTCTGATAAGTTTGCTTTTAATTAGTTATTTGATGATATAAGCGGCTGAGACATCATGATTGACAGATGTGTTTTTCTCTCGCCAGCAAGCTGCTGCCGTGGTCAGCTCACGATTGGCTTCGGCGGGTGTGTGGGCTGAACCTCGATACAGAGGCTTCACCGCCTGATCACTATTGTTTTTTAGTTTGAACCCCCAACAAAAGTGTGAAAAGTCTCTGGTGCAGAAGAATTCCTTTTGTGAATATGAGACCAACAGGAAGTGGGTGTCATACAGTGTAGAGAACCAAGCTTTATATTGCTTTATTGGCATAGGCATTTGAAAAGCCCACCGAGAACAGCCCTATTAAATCTATTTTACTAAGTTATTGTTCTAAATATTGTCCAGTAATCTTGTTTACATAAAATGTGTCGGTGGCGGTGTATCGCTGGGGGGTTTTGGTGGGCCGATCTAAGTCTATCTTACACCCGGCGCAAACCGGCGCACATTGCTGCGTAACTGTCATTGCTAGTTTCAGACCGACGCAGTTGTCATTCTCACACCTAGCGCCCACATACTTGCGTCCATGTTGGTCGGTGTGATCATTGTTGGCGCATTGCTATATTGAGGCAGCAGAAAGCAATTGCGCCATTGACCAACAACAACCTGGTTAAAAACCTGTCTTTTTACACACATACACAGGAAAGCACAGCAGCGCTCCTTCTCCTCAGTTAAATACAGTGTATGCACTACAACAATGTTTTTATTTATGTTAAGGAACACACTAAATTCAGGCGTCAGGTGACAATTGAGAACATAATGGAATATAATGAAGTGAGGCTCTCAGGCATTCTGTATTGCTCAACCTGCAGTGCTCTCAGCGCTCCTCCGCTCACTGGCGTGATCGCTGTGACCAAAGAGATCACGTTGCACGCACGCCTCAGTGGCGTCTCCTCTCATCATCCTTCTGTGTGTGCGAGTATAGACGTAGACTACTTCAAAGTTTGTCCCTGGCATGGCAGCGTTTTGTGGCTGATGGATCCGCGCATTACGCACCGCCTCTCCGGCAGCGCCTAGCTGCAACACGTGCATAATGCATCTCTGGAGGATTCTGCTCGGCCGGACCGAGCATCGGAAAGCAACACAGTTTTCATTATTTATCAATACATTTTTATCATATTTAGCCTAGTGCTTATTCTCATAATGAATTTTGCCCCTAAATGCACTTCAGACCATGCACTATAGATCGTTTAAATAGGGCCCACCAAGTCCAGGGCCATTTTTAATTCCCAGTCCAGTAACTGCCTGTCTCCAGCCTGAAGAGACTTGAACCTGAGCACAAGCCTTGATCAAAACATTAAAATGCAAATTTTTGACTGCTAAATTACCAATAGTATTTTTGAACAAGGCGTTTGAGCCCAACCCAAACCCACGCAATTATGTGTGAAATTTAGCTTTGTCTAACGCTGGCCCATCGAGTCCTCTCAGGTTTTGTCAGGTTTGGGCAGAAATATCTCCTTCTTGCTCAGGCAGCCTGGTATTTGCCCCGAGGCTGCTCCCTCTCTCTTCCGTCCTGACTTGGACCAGGTCTGAGTTTGGTTGGGTTCTGCTGCTCTGTCTTCCAGGCCTCTTAGCCAAATACTTTCCCCACCACAGGTTTCCACTGACACGCAGCAGGACTCTCCTGTGTGTCTGCTCCACACGGCTGTTAGTTTGTGTGCACTGGTATGTTCTCTGTTTTACACACACACACACTCATGCATGCACGCACACACACACACACACACACACACACACACACACACACACACACACTTTCAGTATGAAATGCTTTTTTTCCCAGGCTTTTGCCTTGTTTGTGTGGATTCAGATTAAATGCGCAGATGCTTTATTAAAACCACCACAAGCTGAATGACCACTGAAAGGACTGTTAGCCTTTCATTAAGAACTAATGTTGGAGGAGACAAAAAAGCTCCAGGCTTCATAAGTAGGATGTTTAACAGTTTATTTCATCCCACAGGATGAAACATTAAACTGTCATAAGTTATTCATGTCAGATCTTCTAGAATCTAAAGTAGATCGAAATTGTGATCGCTTTTCAGTTGAGAAAGCCAATACCTGTAGGTACTGTTCTACTTCTGAGGATGCAAGAACTATTTCTTTTACCAATTGTGAGCATCTTGGCAAATGGTAATGTTGAGATGAATGAGTTGAAAAATGTAAACCCTGTAACCTCTGTAGTGGCCTCTTAAAGTGGCAGCAGGCAGTATATTTTTGGCATCATTGGGCAAAAATTCCATAATAACCTTTCAGCATATTGTAATTCAAGTGTTCTGAGAGAAAACTAGACTTCTGCTCCTCCTCATGGTTCTGTTTTCAGGCTTTAGAACATCTAGCCCGTGACGAGAGACTTTGACCAATCACAGGTCATTTCAGAGAGAGAGCGGTCCTATTGGCTGTGCTCCGGTCATGTGATCGGTGCTTGGCATTCCTTCGAGATATCTCAACCTGATCTCAACATGGCTGCCAGGTCACAACTTTCTCTGAAATTCATGAAAACCCCACATGTGAAAGATTTCAACAGAACATGGAGCGGCTGTGGCTTGGGAGGTAGAGTGGCCATCCACTAGTAGGTGGTTCGATCCCTGGTTCGATCTACGGCCCTGTTCAGACCTGATATCAACATGCGTCCTGAGTGATCGGATCACAAGTGGACAGCTCTAAGTACAGGTGTGAACGCACTCCCAAGATGCATTGAGGATGCATTGAGATCCGACCACATTCAGAGGTGGTCTGGGCCACATATGGCCACATCCTTTTAGCAGTTTGTACGCGAATGGGTCCTGGCCACACTGAAGGAGCACCCACTCAACTGACGTCCCACTTGGATCCGTGGGATCTCACTGCGCCCCTCAGGTGAATAAACGGGCAAATGCGAACTGCCTCACAGCATGGAAACGGCCTCTGTGATCTACTGTATCCTGTCGGTACAACTGTATTTTATTAAAATATATATTATCTATAGGCTACATATCTATAGATTATCAGACTGGGAACAGGAAGTGCATTATTATCATACTGTCGATGATATGTCAGTGTTTTTGTTCCGCTGCTTTGCACGAAACTGATACCGCCCGCTCGCTCTCATCCCCAGCACTCTGAAGCTCTGTATCCCGCTGTTGTCTGGCAAAGGCAGCTGTGTCAATGGCATGGAGGTCCCCGGGGACCACCGGTACAATAACCTTTTATTTTGATGTCAATACAATGTACCCGAATTCACGAATATGTAGGATATTACTACTGACATTCATGTAATATTGCGTCACAATGGCTGCTGTATTAGCCATGTGTTTACTGCGTGTTTATTTGCATAGAGAGCGGGGAAGGGAGATCGGATCACAAGTGGTCACTGGAGACGCATGAGGAGACGCATACTCCACACGTACTTAAAGCTGTCCACAAAGGAGTCCAGGACTCCGGTGGGACGAAGGGAGGCAAACTCAATGTTTGCATCGGTGATGCTTGCTGCTCAAACGTAGTCAAAGTTGATTACAGTGTTTCCCTGATGTCAAATTTCTAATGTTGATGCCGGCCATGTGATCTGCCCAGAGAACTCACCAGTGTTTTTGATCAATTGTTCTCACTCCCAACTTGTCAAATACCGCCGCTTGGTCAGTGCCCCTGGGTGTCGATGCTCCAAAGCACCCTTTAGCATCTGAGATACACAAGGCTTTCAACTAACTCCAAACCCATCTGCATCATTGTTAGACGGTCAGAGCAAATGACGTAGTATGAAGAGCGACCAAGGACGCGAGTGGAAGGGGGGGAGGTTGGACGGGTCAACCAAACAGAGGACTTTCACCTAGGAGACTTAGGAACTTCAAATTTGGTATGATGGTTGACAGTGTGGTCTAGTTATGCTTATTGGGGGTTAGAAGTCCAGGGTGCCCAAAAGTTTTGATAATAACAAACAAGATTGTGCTCAATAGACTAATTCCATTAGTTCCAAAAGGGCAAAACCTTTGGCCCTACTTTAGTAGGGGTCAAGCAGTGAGCAGGGGTATGTGAGCCATAAGCTCACTTTGCCATGTTTTGAAAAGATACTGTATGCATGTAACAAGCAGAAACTGACACGCCGTCCCTGACGTCCAAAACTGGTTTGTTGTTGCTGTTTACATTCCTCCTGATGCAAATTTAAAAAATACACTACAGGAATGCTCTACTGTTTTTTGAGTTTCAATTGTATTTCGTTGTGCAACCCTGTGTTGTACATTCATTCATTCATCTTCAACCGCTGATCCGGGGTCGGGCCATGAGGGAGACAGCTCCAGCAGAGGACCCCAAACTTCCCTTTCCCGGGCCATATTAAACAGCTCTGACTGGGGGATCCCGAGGCGTTCCCAGGCCAGTGTGGAGCTATAATCTCTCCACATAGTCCTGGGTCTTCCCCGTGGCCTCCTCCCATCTGGTCAAGCCTGGAACAGGTTCAGGGGGGGCATCCTTACTAGATGCCCGAACCACCTCAGCTGGCTCCTTTCAACGCAAAGGAGTAGCAGCTCTGGAGAGCTGCTGAGGAAACCCATTTCGGCCGCTTGTACCTGCAATCTAGTTCTTTGGGTCATGACCCAGCCCTCATGACCATAGGTGAGAGTAGGAATGAAGATTGACCGGTAGATCGAGAGCTTTGCCTTCCGGCTCAGCTCTCTTTTCGTCACTACGGTGCAGTAAAGCAAATGCAATACCGCCCCCCCGCTGCTCAGATTCTCCGGCCAATCTCACCTTCCATAGTCCCCTCACTCGCGAACAACCAACTGTATTATACAATGACAATAAATGATCCTTGAATAACTCCACTGTTTGTCTTTACTGTAGCAGAAAGTCTGTCTGACGCTGCACGGTCTCCCTTGTCTTATTGTCGTAACCACAGCTGAAGGAATCAATCCAATCAACACACTCTGTCTCATCATTCCTATCTCTATTTCTTTCTCTCATATACTGTACAAGCTCTCCTTTCCTATCCCTTTTCTTCCCACTCTCCTTTTCTCTACATCTGCCCCCACCATTATTGTACACATTTCTTCTTCCCTGTCCTCCCCCCTGAGCCAGTATCAACAGGAGTGAGAGAGGGAAAGAAAACTAAATAAAGAGAGGATTGGACAGTTTTCAGTTTACCAGCAAAACACACTATCCTGGGAACACAGGTGGGGTTTAACACACAAACACACACACACACACACATCTGAGTGATCACAGTGGACCCTTTGAAAACATGAGATTGTCCTTTCCACAGTGCAACTGAGCAAGAAAGCTAGCAACCCAACAGCGGCCGCTACACTGCCAGAGGACAGTGACAGACAGCAAGCAGGTTGATGTTTAATTAAGTTTCTGTATGATGTGGGTATAAAAAAGCCTAGCAGCCTCTATGGCTTGGCACCGCGTTACAGCTACACCTGGCTCAAAATCAAAATTGATATTCAATCATATCTTGGCCACACATCCTCATACCTAAACAACAAAATTGTTTGTTTGCCAATGACTCCATAAACGACATGACTGTTCTATTTAACGTTGTGAAACGGTCACAGTTTTAAAGGTGTGGTTAAAGTTGTGAAACAGAACTACTTGGTTAAGTTTAGGAAAGAATCAGGGTTTGGGTTAAAAGGGTTAGGGTTAGGGTCACAAGTATGTTTGTGACGAAGTACGTGACGTGGTTATGTACGTAGCTTAAGATAACTAAACATGTTGACCTCTGGTTTCACACGAGACATGAACAGCGGCCTCCTGGGTGAAAGTCCTGTGCTTGTTTGACACAACCAGCCAACCCCGACCTCCTCCGTACGGGGAATTTGTCGCTTTTTATACCACGTTGCCTGACTTCGGGGCTAACCTCCCTTCTAGACTGCAAGTATATCAGACGTGTTTGTCACATCGTCCAAAACAATAAAACTGAGAAACTTCTGATAGTAAAGGTTGCTGACCCCTTTCCTAATGTCATTGCTATTCCATTAATGAACAGTTGGTTGGTCACCTGGCAAAAATGCAGTAACGCACCAGCAAAAGGCATCTGATTTCTCATGGACACATAGAGATGGATCCTCTTATTCCAAATAGTTTAATTCGAGGTCAGTAAAACTGAAACTGAATCACGTTGACCCATTCAAATAATACCAACATGCATCACTGAGTCAGTCTGAATAGAGTAATAAATAATCTTGTTTCCTGTTTGCAAGAAAATATGATGATGGGTGTGAACAATGTCTTCAAAATATTCAAAAAACGGACTTTGTAAATGTACTCAACATATTTGTCAGGCCTCGAGGATAGTGAGTTTTAGCAAAGAGAATAGAGACAAAGAGACGAAACTAACCGCTAGATGGCGCTGCGTTGACAACTCCAGTGAGTCTGTGGCCTTGAATGTATAAAAAGATGTCAATCAGAGGATCATTATTTGGAGGGATAGGGGGGGGTAAATCAGCTTCCCTGTACAATCACTTAAATATCCCTCATTTAAATCATTATATCCTAAAAGTAGTAAAATGAACTACCAGCTGAATCCAGAGTTATTTTCCTTGCCATAATAAACTTGCATCAGACCCACGGGACTGCACCGCCCTGCATGCTCATATGAGATATCCAGTTCTGACAGCTTCCTGCTAGCTGTACGCGGCTGTAATGATGGATATATTGGCTGTGATTCATCACTTTTATTATCTTATAATCCACCCATTGGCTGTGTGCTGTAAGCCTGTACCGTGGTGGATGTATTAACGTCTCTGTTCCCAAACAACCGGCTATCGGCCAGTAGCTAGTAGTGCTAGTAGCACGACATAAAGAGAATTTAATGGAGTTGTAGGCTATTTACTAACACGCAGGGCAAAAGACCAGGACACAACCTCTCATACATCCACGGTCAACTGGTACCGATTTACCCTCAAACTTAGGAACCTTAGAAACAGCTGTACAACCTCATATATATTTAGACTGCTTTTCTCCCATCGGCCTTCACAAACTGACTTCACTGATCTCTTCATCTAAACCATCTACCGGTCTCTTGGACCCCATCCCAACTGGACTGCTTAAAGAAGTTTCACCCCTTAGTTAGCCCCTCTTCACTGGATATGATCAATCTGTCTCTACTAACAGGCTATGTACCACAGTCCTTTAAAGTAGCTGTAATTAAACCTCCTCTTTAAAAGCCCACTCTTGATCCAGAGGTCCTGTCCAACTATAGACCTATATCTAACCTTCCCTTTCTCTCTAAGATCCTTGAGAAAGCAGTCGCCAGTCAGCTGTGTGACTTTCTACAGAACAATAAGGAAGATACTATATTAAAAAGCCTTTATTGTAGTGGCTAAATCATTTAAAAAGCCAACATGTTTCGACCACTTCGTCAGGGTTTACAAACAAACAGACAAGGCGGATGAGGCTTCATCTATATGGTGTCAACGACCAATGGGAGGCAATCACATGATCATCATAATGTTACAAAATATCATAAAGAAATAACACAGAAACAATTAATTCATGTCCATCATCAATGAAACTACTCCTACTTTACAACAGAGGCTGTAAATCAAACATGGGAGCCTAAACAGAAAAAAAGAAAAATATATAGAATATTTTGTATTTATTACTCACAGAAAGCATGTAAAGTCTATGTCCTCATTAACATAGGATAAGAGTGTTGCCTGATAAACTATGGAAGACTGCACTCTCCCGTATTCATAGTTGTTCAATAAATAGCAGGCATAGGTTAATTCAGTTCAAAGTGATTCACCGTTTTCATTATTCTAAAGTCATGTTACAGAAATTTTACCCCTCTGTGTCTCCAATTTGTGATAAATGTAAAAAAAAAATGATGATAAATGGTACATTGCTGCATTTATTTTGGGACTGTCCATTAATTCATCAGATTTGGTCAAGAATCTTCTTCTTTTTTTCTGGGGTTTATCAAAGGACTCTCTCTCCTGACAGAGACCTGGCTCTTTTTGGATCCTCAGTGGACTCCTCAACTCTCCCTTTACATATTCAAACAGCTCTATTGATGGGCATGGTATTAGCAAAAATACTTATTCTCAAAGACTGGAAGACAACAACTCCACCGTGCTTCAGAAACTGGTTGCATGAATTGGTCTCAGTTATCCACATGGAGAAACTGCGAGCCAATAATTTAAAATGTCAACATAAATGGGAAGAATCTTGGGGCCCCTTTCTGCAATATTTGGACTCAGTTTGACAATATTTGTATTCATATATTGATTGTTTTGTTTTTCCTTTTCTCTGTTCTGTTGTTGAATACTCCCACTATGGACGGCTTGCATTTAACTATCACATGGATGATATTGTATGTAACAATATGTATGTTTTGTCCTTGACATGCAGTTTAGATAATTCTCTCTTAGGTATTTGTATTACTCCTCCCCGGGTGCAAAAGTGTGTGGGTGTGTGTGTGAGTGTGTGAGTGCAGGTGCGCGAACTTTCGGGTTTGGTTGCGGGTTTTGATTTTTGTTTGATGTATGGGTTGTCGTTAAAATTTGTCAATAAAGATAATAATAAAAAATAAAAAATAGGATAAGATAAGATATTCCTTTATTAGTCCCACAGTGGGGAAATTTGCAGTGTACATCAGCAAAGGGGATAGTGAAGAAGCATCAGCTAACACAGTAAAAAAAACAAAACAAAAGAGAAACAAATTGTGAACAAGGAACAAGGAACAAGGAAACAATGAAATATAAAAATAGGAACAGTATACAGTTTAAACATTAAGCAAACTGTTAACAAAATTGCACAAGTGATAAAATGATATTGCACAGTGAGAATGAAATTCCACCTGACAGTATTGCACAGTATGAATTACACCTGAGTAGTATTGATATTGCAGTCAGGGTACAGTATAGTGCAGTTATACTTATACAGACCACGCTACTTTAAGGCATCCGGTCGATGGAACCAAAAGGTCTCCCTCTGGTAAAGTTTCTGTAACCTGTCCCCCCCCCCCCCTCCCCCCCCGACGAGGGGTTTAATATGTTCGAGGCCCTCTATGTGTAACAAAGAATCATCAACATCGTGATCTTCTTGATCTTTGAAATGCATTATGAATACGGAACTCCCGATCTAAAGAAATGGGGAGGGATGTTAAATTTGGAAACCTTGCCAGCCAGCCAGCTCTTCTGAGAGCAATCACAGTGTTGCAGCAAAATGTAGTGATATGAAGGGTAATTGGTACGGTTAATAAACATAATTACATGAGATCATTACATGGTATACCAGTTGTTTGTGTGGATAGGTGAGAGTGGGACGTCAGCCTGAGGGAGCATGACAATTATATCATTCACAAGGTGTGCAGCTGTCTCTCCTGCTTGCTCTCTTTCTGTCACACACACACACACACACACACACACACCACAAGTGGTGTTTGTGGTTTCTAGCATTTTAACTCTTGTAATAAATACGCGGGTAATTCGCCCTGTCACCGGCTGACAGGTCATTGGCAGCTCTCTCACATTTCTGTCTTTGTAGTTGTTTGCAGCTCCTCTACCTGTATGTACTGTATTTTTATCACCTGGGACAAAATAATTGACATGGCATCTTAACTGGATCACTGTGTTCTTCCAACGCAGGATTCTTCCTCAGGCGCAAATACTTTGCGAGATGACGCATCACACATGACCTATTTTCAGGTCACACAATCGAGTACCTTTCGTAACTCGCCGGTACGCCCTCGAAGTTTACCAAAGTCAGTGAGGTGTGTTTTATGAATTTGTTCCTCGGTTTGATGTTTGATGGGAAAGCGCTACTCGCTTACTGTTCACTGAAGGCTGTTTGGTTGCTCACATACGTTTACGTGCTGTTTATTGTAGCAAGTTAAAGATCCTCACGATTTTAAAAGACATTAAAAAAAATCAACAAATACAATACATGTTACAACACTTAAATAGTCCAAAACCTACTCACTCACATATATTGAAACCCCAGTCAAATGTTTTCATCTTGACCACAGCTTTAGAAACTTTGCCTAACATTCTTCATATCTTTCTTAAACCTTGTCCACTAATTGCAATTTTTTGTGATCCAAAAAATGTGTTCACTCCAAAAACAAATATTTTTGAGTTCTTTTGTAATGGCAACCTTTGTTAACTTGTTCTAATAATTTACAAACCCTTCTTACCAGTTTAAATGTACTTACTACTTAGTTTTGTCTGAAAGTGCTCTAGGGAATGTGAGAGACAGTGAGTGATTGACAGGCTTTTACATATTTGTGATCATGTCACGTTCACTGACCAATCAGCACGCTACAAGTCATCAATTTGTGTAGTAGATCTGTGCAGGGTAAAACTTAGGCACGTGCTCCTGAGCCACGCACCGCCACTGTTGCTGGTTGAAATGCACATCGACATGAAGCAGGAGTTCAGTGTGCTCTGGAGTCAGTTTAACACTGAATTGTGAGGTAGATAAATTAGATTTAGTTAGATTTCAGCTCTAGGAGGATCTGATGACCTGTCTGGTCAATTACAAACATTGGGGAGGACAAATTTCAATATTTCATGTATAATAGCCTGTCCCCCGCGGCTATTAGAGCGCAAATCGGGCCGCATATTTTTGTCCGGACCCAAACCGAGTCTGAGATCGTAGTAACCGAATCCGAAAGGGGTTTTTTTTTTTTTTTTGTCCGAACCCGACCGAACGATCGTGGTTTATTAGTAGTTGTCATGGAGGAAGAGGATAGCATCCACGATGGAGGGTTTCAACGCTTGTGGGCGTGATTTCAGCACCTTCAGCAGACACCCCGAGCGCTTCAGAGCAGAGAATACTGCTTATTTTTCCATGATTTTGAAAGCTAATTTTATATACTTGGTGATTTTTTATCATTCAAATTTGGCTGGGTGTTTAGTAATACATTTTTCTGTGGTGTGACAAACCCAGAATGCATATTTATTATTGCTTTACACGGATTTTACGAGTTGGGGGTGAGAATGGGTTGGATGAGCAGGTTGGCACTTTGCATGGCAGCCTCTGCCAGAATGCGGATGCCTCTCTCTCACGTTTGTGAATGGTTGAATGTTAGCTTGTGTTGTAAAGCGCTTTGAGTGGTCGGTAAACTAGAAACGTGCTATATAAATGCAGTCTGTTTACCATTTATCATAATTTTTCACTGATGGAAACTGCTCCCTGAGTGCCCTTCTAGTTTTACAATTCGGGGAACACATGGTTATACTTACAGCAAATTAATAAGGTGCCGCAATTGCTGCATGTTGATCAAATATTAGCTTATACACCATCAAGTACAGTCCGAAACCAAAAAATGTGCATTGTGTCCTTCTTTCCCTCTTTATATCAGATTACTTTCTGCTCCAATGACTCCAACGGCTCCATTTCCTCATGTGAATCATTAAACTTTCATCTAGTTCAATTTGAATCTGTTAAACACTTCCAACTCCAACAGTTTGGCTTGACAGTATGCCATTTATTGCACAGCAAGTATGCAATGTTGCATGTTAAGATTGCCCATAATTACTGACATTATTTCCAATTAATACAAACAAGGGCTAATAATGTTAGCAGGCTCGTTCAGGGGTAGTGATGGAAAATATGGAAACTAGTTCCCCATGGTTTCACAAACACAGAGAGAAAGGTTCAACATACAGCGTGTGTTAGTAAGGTGTTGTTCCACCATGAGCATCCAGGAGAGCAGATGCAGGAAGATATTCTTGCATCTGTTTTGATGGTGATTCAAATATTTATCCACGATTAATCACATGATTGTCTATTGTTAATCACGATTAACTAGAGCAAGGAGTTTTTCAAAAAAATGTTATGTATGTATGTATGTATGTACACATCAGACCAGCAATACGTCATCCAGAGTAGGCTCTCATGACCACGCCCTCTTTTGGGGGAAACCAACCCCGTGTCCCTCGTAGACAGTAACAGAAGAAGTTGAAACATTTTTATTTTAAAATAAACCGCTAATAGTAATAATGCTATGTTGAAGAGTTGCTGTGTAGTTGGTTGCACCAACAATAAACCCAAAAATGCTGCCATGTCCTAAAAAAGATATAATAGAGGAGCTTCATGGCTACAAGCTATAGACCAGACCAGCATGGCTTTATGGCTCCAAGCTAGACCCAACCAGCATGGCTTTATGGCTCCGAGCTATAGACCAGACTAGCATGGCTTCATGGCTCCAAGCTATAGACCAGACCAGCATGGCTTTATAGCTCCAAGCTATAGACCAGACCAACATGGCTTTATGGCTCCAAGCTTTAAACCAGACCACATGGCTTTATGGCCCCAAGCTTTAGACCAGACCAGCATGGCTTTATGGCTCCAAGCTTTAGACCAGACCAGCATGGCGTCATCTCCGAGGTTGCGTTCCCTTTAGGGGGAAAGAAAGTCGCCGTCACAGGAGAGGAAATGATGAACAGCTGTTGTGTAGCGGGTTAACGAGGCTTTCACACTGAGATTTGAGGCTCATACGATACGTGAATATTCACTGTCAGTGTGCTAAATGGCTAAATGATGCTGGTGACGGTGACTAGCATGGCTAGCTAACGTTAGCTTGAGTGGAAGGCTGCTGCAGTAATACAGTCAGACATTAACGTTACAGCAGCATCAGACTGTCGTCTCCAAGTAAATCTCAGCCTATAGATCAAACAGTTGGTTATTAACAGGCTGGTTATTTACAGACAACACTTAGTCTGACGGGATTCAATCAGATATGTAGAGATGTCTGGATAAGCAATATCCTCCACTGTGTCGGACGGGGGAAGACTGAAGGGACATGACGGCGATCAACCTTCATTTATTAACGTATCGTGAACGCTCAGGTTCAGGCAAGATCACAAAATAATTATTAGACATGTGTAAAACAAACGTTTGGTTAACAGGAGATGGATGCATACGAACTTGTCAAAATTACAAACATATGTCAAATTGCATTACACGGATACATCTGCCACCTGAGCATGGCACATCCTTTAATTATCCTACATATCCCTGCGCGCACACACACACACACACACACACACACACTAGCCATTACCTCCCCCCCTTCCTGTAGATGTTCAGGAGGTTCACCTCAGTCCGTCAGTGTCTGGGATTCTGTAAGCCCCCGGAGCACCAGGACAGAGAGAGAGTGAGAGAGAGACAGAGGATGAGACCAGCTGACAAAGCGCCGTAGCTTAACGCCATCCAGACCAGAGCTACCATTAAATCTTGGAAAATACCTACAAATCCATTTTGCCCAGACAAAGACAGAGAGGGGGGAGAGGAAGAGAGAGAGACGGGGCAAAGGAGGGATAAAGGATGAGAGAGAGAGAGAGAGAGGAGACCCAGCCTCATTCCCTACCCACTCCTCCTCCTCCTGTCTAGAGGGAAAAAGTGAGCGGAGTGTCTGAAAGGCAGCCCCTACTTAACCGCCTCCTGAGTCTGTCTCATAATGTCAGAGACGGTCTGAAGTGGAGAGTCTCTGTGAGATTACATAGCACTTGTTCTCAGCTCACTTGTATGAGAGAACTGTTGTTGTACATGTCTCACAGTAGTTTGAGTAGTTTCTGGCAATTTAAAGGTGGTGTATATTTAAAGTGCGGTAATACCAACACCTACAATGGCAATCGGAGAGCGCAGACCTCTGTTAAGGTGCGTGACTTTAAAACCAGATCCCAGCTCCCAGCTGGCAGTGCCGTGAGGTGGTCGGCTTGTTATTAACACGGTGTGTTTCCGTGTAACGTATCGGCAGATGCCTCTCTCGTTCAGCAGCCTTGTTATGTCTGTATAACGTTACACAACGCTGCCTCTCATCCCGTCAGCTACCGTTTTGTTCTTTCTCACTGCGAACGGCCAGCAGCTTCCGCACCTTGATGTCTCGCCACACATCCCACGTATCTCTCTGCTCTCAGAAGGAGGAAGGAGGCGGGGTCAGGCATCATCAACAACACGTCATCAGTTACACTGCGCATGTGTTATACCCTGTGGTCTTAATGCTCAGGCTGATCGGAATTCTCAAAAAAATTGAATCTGGATCATGATCCGGATCGCCACCAAAATCTAATGGGTTGTTCATAATGCCACACCCCACCCCTCCAAAAGAAATAATTCAAATCCATAAAAAACTTTTGGAGTAATCCTGCTAACGTACAGACGGACAGATGGACAGACCAACGCCGGTGAAAATATAACCTCCTTCAAGGCTAATGAACACATTCGAATGAAGTGTTGTGTATGTGTCCAATCATATTCCTCTGTGCCATAGAGCTCCATTGATGTCTAAATGATTAAAAACTAGGGCTGTCAAAGTTAACACGATAATAACGTCAATACAATGTTCACGTCCCTTTTGCAGAATAATTAATGAACTGTTCATCATAACTTTTTTAATTTGTGAAAAAATATAATTATTGAAAACATATTTAAAAATGTAAGAGTGCTCTTTCAGGGCAACGATTTCCAAAAGAATGAAATGTTCAGACGAAGGCTGTGATATGTGTAAATAATAAAATAATAATTTAAAGCTTCAGTAGGCAACACGTTTTTGGAATTATTGGGCAAAACTTCCATAATAACCTTTCAGCATGTTGTAATTCAAGTGTTCTGAGAGAAAACTAGACTCCTGCTCCTCCTCATGGCTCTGTTTTCAGGCTTTAGAACATCTAGCCCGTGACGGGAGACTTTGGCCAATCACAGGTCATTTCAGAGAGAGAGCGATCCTATTGGCTGTGGTCATGTGACCGGTGCTTGGCATTCCATCAAGATATCTCAACCTGATCTCTACATGGCTGCCGGGTCACAAACTTTCTCATTTTACAGCTAAACTGAAATCCATGAAAACCCCACAGCTAAAACCACAATATCACTTTATATTTCACCTGCGTGGCAGTAATGTTAGCTGACCAGACGAAGGTCTATCCATGAATCAGACGAAGGTCTCTCCATGATAGAAAATCTAGCCTGTGACGGGAGACTTTGACCAATCACAGGTCATTTCAGAGAGAGAGAGAGAGAGAGAGCGTTCCTATTGGCTGTGCTTCGGCTGGTGGGCGGTGCTTGGTATCTCTTCAGTAGATCTCAACATGGCTGCTGCGTCACAAACTTTCTCATTTTACAGCTAAACCACTTCAAGATGATTCTGAGAACATCTGAGGAGAGAAATAGGCATTACAGTAACAGAATATTGATTCATATTTGATCAGCGCTGCCTAGTTTGACCGTTTGATCGGAGTTCACGAGTGATTGACAGCCGGCTCTGATAGACGGCAGCTGGACGGCAGACTCCAGCTCGGCTCTGATTGGTTGTTTTCCTCCGATCTGTGAAATCTTGCAGATGCCATTAGGAGCACCTTAGGACACCGGAGAACACTGAGGCACATGATTTTTTTCAGATTACCTGTCTCATGTACTACTGTCAGGATATAGTGACCGTTTTATAAAAATAACTTTGTTTTAATCATATCTGCTCCGTGTCTACCGTGTCTCTGCTGCTTTAATGTACAAATGGATTAATGCATGCCTTCTCTAAATCAGCCTGCAAGTTGTTGGATCAAACTAAAAGATCTCTGTTTTGAACATTCAATCATTCACTGCAACCAACTGGAGGACAATTATTAAAAATATATATGTAATTGAGCATTATATTTGGCAGTAGCTCCTTCTGTGTGTGGCCCTGGCCTACACTGATGAACATGAACATGAGAAGTGTAATACTCCAAAAAGAAAGGATAATTTCATTTCATATCATATAAACAGATGGTTGTTTGGCAGTGGAGCACTCGAAAAGACCACATGAAACGGGTGGATGCATGGCTCGAGTCTTTGGAAAGAACCACAAACGTTAGCAAAATTATTCTCATGATGTGAAATGTTTTAAGGAAACCGGCCTCAGATCAGTATGATAGGCTACAAAGAATCATTTTAAGCTCAACAATGATGAGCTGAATACGAATAGGAGGAGAAAAGTGAGTGAGAAAGAGTGAAGAGTGACAAATACACTCTGACAGAGTGTGAAGATGGAGGCTCAGGCATCATAAAAGTTTCTGACACTAGAGTTCAAAGCTCAAATACCTAAAACAACTTCCAGGCTCCAAAAAACAGTACAAAAAAAAATGTATTGCATGGTCCACTTGCTTGGTTTTACCGGAATCTCCAGCCACACCTTGTGACCCTCATCAGGTGATTGAGTTTGCTCAGTTGTACTTTAACACTTGGTGTTGGCCTGTCTAATGCTGGACCCAGTTCAGCACATAGATCCAAGAGCATGGATCTACAGTATGTGCTTACATGTTCACATCAATCAGACTCATTGCTCCCCAGCGTGTAGCTGAGTGTTCACTGACTGTTGAACAGACATCACTGGGATTTCTGGACAGACGCTGGAAGTTTGGACGTGTCCGGACGTCAGAGGCATCGACCTAATCACGGCTCTTTGTTTTTAGGCATCCGCTGTCTTTGTTCCAGAAGTGTGTCTTTCATTTCAGGGAGCGGATTGTGGTTGTGTGTGTGCGTGTGTGTGTGCATGTGTGCGTGTGTGTTTGGTTTCCTCTTCCCTTTCATCTGCTGTTATTATTATTTAGATGCTGAATGAAGAAAGAGAGGAGAAGAAACACACACTCAGCCACTGGAAGTGAATAACTCTCTCACACACACACGTACACACACACACACACACACTATGTGCTAACATCCACACGCACAGCTGTGTATGTGGGCACACACACACACGCAGAAACATGAACAGTGCAAACAAACACATGATTGGACACAGTTAAAAGGCAGAACATTAGGGGTAGCTGGAGACTGACTTGAGCCCATACCATAATTATGTGTCTACACCTGAGATAGGAAGAAAAGAAAGGAGAAAGAAAGGGAAGAAAAGGAGAAGAGCAGAGGGGGAGAAGCGTTTCCACAGCCCACCTAGGTCGAGGCAGTGTGGAGAAAGAGAGAGAGAGAGAGAGAGAGCAGAGGGGGGTATAAAGACAGAGAGAGATTATGAAAGAGTGTGACAAAGCTCCTTCAGCTTAAACAAACCTGACAGCGTCTCTACTTCCCCCCAGACAGGTTTATGTGAAAATGTTTGGCCTCAGCTGTCAGCTCCAACCATAACAGCTCCTGGTAATACATCACCATAATCACCCTGCTCCCACTAAATGCAGCCATCACATTCACTGAGCACACAGCAGACACGCAGTGTGTCAGGTCTCCAGACGCTTCTTTACAACCAGTCTTTGCTCTATGGATAGAAGTCCAGCTGGATAAAATGGAAAACAAGTTTTGAAATTTTTATAATTTAGTATTTAGTACAGAATGTTAATTACAAAAAAAAGACGTGCTCATTTTCAGATTCATATTGTACTTTGGGGTTTTCTACCAGAGAAAGTTTGTGACGCCGCCGCCATTGTGAAATCTGGTGAAGGAACGCCAAGTTCTGGTTACATGACCAGAGCACAGCCAATAGGAACGCTCTCTCTCTGAAATGACCTGTGATTGGTCAAAATCTCCCATCACGGGCTAGATGTTCTAAATCCTGAAAACAGAGCCATGAGGAGGTGTAGAAGTCTAGTTTCCTCTCAGAACACTTGAATTACAATATGCTGAAAGGTTATTATGGGATTTTTGCCCAATGATGCCAAAAATACACTTCATCACTTGATAGTGATGGTTTCACTTTGAATTTGTAGTTGCACTCGTCTGTGTTATTCATTATGAGGCTGTAGTGAGGCCATAATTGATGTCAGTTCTATCAAAAAAACCTTTAGATATTCTAATAAAATGCATTCTGTAACAGGATTTTTCTCAGAGAGCCTAAATTTGACATACATAAAATACATCATAAATATGTCCCTGTAAAGATGTCATGGTGTCTGATCTAAAGTACCAAACCAGACAAAATTTGAATGCTTGTTAGATAAATCCTTTGTTGCGAATCTTATCGTATCTCCAGTGTTCAATTAGTGGGGCGATCTCATAGTCTCAAGCACTGAAAGTAGTAGTAAGTAGTTGTTTTTAATAATTTGGATGTTATGAATGAAATAAGTCACGTCAAAAATGTCTTCATTTTCAAAAAGTCCTGGTTATTCTGAACAAGAGTCCTTAATTTAAGACAGAGAATTATGATGGGTGAATTTCAGCCCACATTATCAAAGCACCAGTTTTCTTCAGAACAGTTTCTCTTTATAGGATCATAGTTTAAATCACACTAGTTTTATAAGTCAGTCAGTGCAAGTGGGTGTATTTGTGCTTTAAAACGTAACTGCCATGAAACTTTTTATTTCTCTGATTCACTGCTTGGTTTTCACTAACATCGCTCCCTCTCTTCATTCACTCTATAGCTCGCTCGACCACCGCCGCTCTCTCTCTCTCTCTCTCTCTCTCTCTCTCTCTCTGCTGAGCCTTGAGAAACTTTGAATGTGTTTACAAACCACCAACTGACACATGTAACATATTATACCTTTAACATGAAGCAAGCAGCTTTCACAATTCAGCTGTTTGTGAATACTCTATCAATCATGTCAGAGTGTCTCAGCATACACCAAACACACACATACACACATACACACCATCCATCTTATCTCACATACCACACACTGCACACTGCACACATTAATTCATCAGGCTTAGGGCTGTGGCCTTGTATTTACCCAACTGCAGTAAGCTTTCCTATAGGTGTCTTAGTATTGACCTCACTGACTCACAATCAGTCCTACAGCTCACTGTCAAGTCCACATTCATCTCTCTGTCAAGGTACAAGGTTCTTTATTTGTCAGTTCCAGCAAAACAGTCATTGGCAATGAAAATCTTTGGTCTTCAGCAATGCTCATGAAATATGTATATAATATAAAAGGAGAAATCACACAAGTAAATGTAAAAGCAAAAGGATAATCTAAGGCATAAAATAGTGCTGTTAAATTAAATATAAACATAATTAAATATAAAATACTAATGTAAATGTTAATTTGTAATTAGTTGTAGACAGTATTTCAGATGGGAAAACTGAATATAAACAGGATGTAGTATGTATATGCATGATGAGAAGTAATATGTGCACACAGAGGTGTAAACAGGAATGTAGGATGTAATAATGATTTATAAGAGTGTAAGAAGTTACAAACAGTCCCTTTAATAGTTATTTTTGATGTTTATTAATTACTTTTGATAGCCATTTGAATGCCTTTTTGAGCTACAGAACCATGCCCGGTTAATATACATTGATCATTTAATTAATATTCATTTTTATTGATATTAATAATTATCTTTAATATTTGCTAATAACCAGACCAGCTCTTACGTGCATCCCCAACAGTGACATCATTTTTTTCTTCATCTTGGTACAGATCCAGCCACTCAGTACTTCCTGAACTTTGAAACACAGTAATAAACTGTTGCATGCATGTTTACTTTTCAACTAAATACATTTTTGAAAGTGTAATCAGTCATGTATACTCCATCAGAACAATGCCAGATTACCGTACCCCATCTGCAGACGAATTGTGATACTGAATGATATAGACATTTTGATGGAAATGTGATTAATAATATTATATGATACAATTTAAATATAATGATTATATATAATTTAACCACTTACCATTCCACCCTCTTTTTTAGAGGGGTAGGGGTGGGGGGCAGGGGATGTTCAGGGGGAGATAAAGAGTTAACTGTAGATGTCACATAGAAGTGGTGTACATCATCTGAAAGCTGGGAACCTGAAGATTAATTTCAGATGCAGCTCAGTTGTTCTATTCATAAATAAGAAATAAAAAACTAATAGATTAATTTATCAATTAAATTAAACTGAATGCTCTAGGTCTCTAGTCTGATCCATACATCCTCTGAATGCTCTAGGTCTCTAGTCTGATCCATCCATCCTCTGAATGCTCTAGGTCTCTAGTTTGATCCATCCATCATCTGAATGCTCTAGGTCTCTAGTTTGTGGCTTTAAAGTTTCATGAGGCTGTGATTATCCCAGAGGTCACCACAGGTCATTTCATACAGGGAGGTCAAAAAATGGTCTCACTACAATAAAATGGCTACTATTGGGACTAACGTCATCACACATGAATATAAGTGAAACTCAAACAAAACTCAGCCTGCAACAACCTCTGGAAAAGAGAATAGTGACCGGGCCTGCTGGAGTTTTAAGGGGTTAAAGTCAACACTAAAGTGCACATATCTCTATTTTCATCATTAGTCGGGTTTTGAGTTTGCTTTCTATTTTAAACAAATGCTATTTAAGTTTGACTTAGAGCACACATAGCTGTTAGCTAACCACTAATAATAGTCTAATGCGTGTTAGTGTAGCGCTAATGATAGCTGAGCACTAATGTTATCTCCTGTCAGCCTGTCAGAAAGGAAGGAGTGTGAAGCCGATAGTAGCTGATGTTAGCATATGATTGTGGTTTTGAGGAAGCGTTGATAAGAGAATACAGATTAACAGTGGAGGTTTTGTCTTAAGCCTCTGATAAAAGTCTTTGTCATGTCACACAAAGGCCCAGGTGCACTGGATATGATACTGACACACACAATATCACTGTCACAATATCACTGTCACGAGTATGTGTGTGTGTGTGTGTGTGACATATGCACATATGAATTTGGATTTTTAAGTGCTTCTGTGTTCTTCTGAACTTGTAACACATGTTACACATATAGACTGTATAAGTGGACGTAGTCACCGTGACGTCACCCATTGGTTGGTGGACTATGGTTTTCAAGCCTCGAGTTCAGCATAGGTCCGTCGCCATCTTGGTTTTTGACTGTTGCCATCTTGGTGCTTTGGAACCAGAACACGAGAGGGTGGAGCTAAGTACAACCGAATGCTGAATAAGACATTTTTAGGCGACCAATGTTACAATTAACTTTCTTGAACTGAGAACACGCTGTGAAAGGGTTAAGACGAAAACACGGACAACGCCGTGGTAGCGACCTGTCAATCACAAGGAAGCCCCACCTTAAAGCATCCCCTGCTTTATGGTCTATTTGATTCTAAATGGGACCATAATTTACCAAATGAACATTGAACGAGAACTAGGCTCATCTTCTCATAGACTTTTATACAATCAGACTACTTTTAGCAACCAGAGGAGTCGCCCCCTGCTGGCTGGTAGAAAGAATGCAAAGTTTAAGACACTTCCGCATTGGCTTCACTTTTCAGAATCTGAGGTTGACGTCTGATAACTTTCTTCTTATTTGTTTTTCAGGAGTATTGAATGGAAAAGATCAACATTTTTTGGAAAGTCACTTAGTTATTTGTGTCATTTCCAAGTGTAAAAAGAGAAGTTTGATGCGTGTCAGTAAGGTACAACATCCATCTTCTCATCTCAACCTCGGAAAGAAGGCGAATACGTGTATTTCCCAAAATACTGAAATAGGAAGATTCCAATATTTTAGGAAATATACAATATTGTTCTCTATTTTATATCAATATTGTTTATATTTTATATCTCTATCTTCTCATCTGATTTTGAATAAAGTCCAAACAACGTATGTCGCATGTCACATCAGCCACTCCATTGTTTTCCGTGTAAACCCACTCACAATGCACTTCAGCACCATATGGTTTCTTTTTTCAGATTCCCTCTCTCAATTGGCACATCCCAAATACACATCCCAAATTCTCTTCTCAGGTATTAGAGGGTTTTTATGGTCATAATACTGTCAATGTTTAAACATTTATGAGACGAAGCAAGAAAATATTCAAGTGAGCAATCAAGTGAACTAACAGACAAAAACCTGCTGAACCCAGGGCAAGTGCTCCAAACTGCATGTGCTCCAGTGTATATTGTTCTCTTATTCTGAGTGGTATACTGTGTATACTGGAACTTTGGCTCAGAAGAGACATGTTCATTCATTAAAAGAGGCAGGGCAACTCAAACTCAGAAAAGTGGGCAACTGTCCTGGAGCCCATAAGCAGCAGGTTCACTGTGTGACACTGTGGGTTTTTAATGTGGTAATTTGATTAATTGCACATTTTAATACTGCATGCACTACTAATGCACAATCAAACCAAAATGATGGAAGGAAATTCAGGTGACACCTGGAATATTACATAATCTTGAGGCTCTTTCTTCTTCAAGGGTTTCCCCTTGAAACTTTCACAATTTATTGAAAACAATACTAGTGTCTTGGACTTTTTTAAATTTTAGAATTACGTTCCCATATATATATATACATATAATCTAACTAAACTTCATTCTCAATTACGTTTCAAGGGAAATGTATTTACTCCTGGATTACGGTCACATTTTAAAACAGTTTTAAACGCGTGGTGAACATTATAAATTGAAGCTACTTGGTTAGGTTTAGTAGAAAACAGGGCTCGTAAAAGTTATCGCCATAATAACGCAAATTTGTTTTAACGCCACACATTTCTTCACGCATTAACACAACGTGATATTTAGGTTGTAGCGGGCTCAGTTCCAAAGCTAGTGAGGATACTGGTATCATGTGAAACTAGGAAACCAAAGGAGTCCATCGGTACCAACCATGTCATGATAGCTTATCATGAAGGAGGTTAAATAACGCTCCAAATTTACGCTAAATTATAGAGAGGAAAAACTGGCATGTCCATTTTCAAAGGGGTCCCTTGACCTCTGACCTCCAGATATGTGAATGAAAATGGGTTCTCTGGGTACCCACGAGTCTCCCCTTTACAGACATGCCCACTTTGTGATCATCACATGCAGTTTGGGGCAAGTCATAGTCAAGTCAGCACACTGACACACTGACAGCTGCTGTTGCCTGTTGGGCCGCAGTTTGCCATGTTATGATGTGAGCATATTGTTTTATGCTAAATGCAGTACCTGTGAGGGTTTCTGGACAATATCTGTCATTGTTTTGTGTTGTTAACTGATTTACAATAATAAATATATACATACATTTACATAAAGCAGCATATTTGTCCACTCCCATGTTGATAAGAGGATTAAATACTTGACAAATCTCCCTTTAAGTTACATTTTGAACAGATAAAAAAGGTGATTAATCCACAATTAATCGCGATTAAATATTTGAATCAACTGATAGCCATGGTAAAAAAGCCATCAGGGTTTGGCTTAAAATTAATATGTTTGTCATGTTATTTAAGCTATGGACATGAATTAAAATAAGTGTGCATCGACTCTTAGTTTCACATGGGACACAAACAGCGGTCTCCTGGTTGAAAGTCCTGTGTTTGTTTGACCCATCTACCACCCTGACCTCTGACGTACGCGGCCTATCATTACAAACGTATTTGTGGATTTTTACTGTATTTGCATCAAAAACAAACGGAATACGCAACAAAATACGTTTCCCTCCAAACATAATCCACAATCCAGTTTCGTTGTACGGGAATGTCATTTTTAGGAGACGGCTGGGTGAGGCTGTCCTGTAATCACCTGTATTTGTAAGAGAGGCTCCACTCTTAATGTGTTGTTCCCCGTTAAAATGAGAGATGAATGACCGAGAGAATGAATGAATAAACTCTCGTCAGCTTGCAACGCTGCAGGTTCCTGAAATTGGTGTGTTGGTGGTAGACAGAGCAGCAGCTAAACTGTAATTTCAGCCCCTAAAACAGTGTTTAGGCCGGTGTCTGACGTTAGCCTGCAGACTCACTGTTTGCATCTGCAGTCTTTTACACTCCATTAAGGGCAATTTTGCCTCTCATCTGAGAGATTGGCCCTACTGTGGGCTTTGTTGTTTATGACGCTTAAATACTTAAATACACCACAGTCACGCCGCGCATGTAAACTGACCCACTGCCAGTCTGTGTTTGTGTGTGTGTGTGTGTGGAAGTGTGTGTGTTTAACGTGTAGCAGTGACGCATCATCATGCCTGTGGTCCTGTCATTAAGGTACTGTAAATAAGGCTTAGGACGGTAAATGATGCCACCAAGCAAAAATACTCACAGACAGAGACAGAACTGCACACACACACACACACACACACACAAAGGAGCTATCATTCATTCAGACTTGCTTTCGTGTGCATAATTCTGTCCTATTACACAATGCAAAAGATGACATGTAGAGCAAATCGATTTTTTTTCCCTTATGTGTTTTATGAATATCATCAAGACAGATTAAACAAATGTCTTGAACCTGACTGACGACACATATTGAAAGGAGACTGCACTAAAGCATGCATTGAAAGTAGTGCTCATCATGAGGCCAATTTGTAAAGACCAGATTAATCCATCCGGTGGCAAAAAGAAAAAGCTTTGAGTCTGCTATGTTCCTTATATTTGTTTTATTAGAAGTAGTAGTAGCATTAACGCAACTTGCACTTTTTAATTAACTTCTTAAAAATCCAATGGTCCACTCTTGTAAAGCTAGAGTGAAGATACTGGTATCATATGAAACTAAAATCATACTAGCTTTGTTCCAAAGGAGGTTAAATAATGCTCTGAATTTACACTAAATTTTGATTTGCTAGATATGGCAAAAATATCACATCACGATTTTTTTCAGGAATGATCACGATCCAAGATCTTTTCACGATATTCTCTCATGCTGGTTTTAAAGACAATTTTGCAAGTTACTGAACATTACAACCAAACTAAGTTCCCCATTTTAAAAAATGCAGCCTATAAGCTAATAAAACATGAGGAAAAAGAAGAACAGATCATTAAGGCCAAACTGATTTTAATCAAGTGTGTAATTCTGCAAAGTCTGAACATTCAACAAGAATTATGACTTGCTTTAGACTTTTGTATAAATCCCATCCTAAAATGAACATTGGTTTCAGAAGGTAAACAACAACTCCAGTAAAGTGCACTCTGGCTACGTAACATTAAAGGAACTGAATAGTAAATCAGGTAGCTGATTAGACACAGATCCACAGGTGGAATGTAGACAGCCGTAATAATGACTCCTGTCAGCTCTCTCTGCAGATAGAAGGGTCCACACATCACTGACAGAGCCTCGAAATCAGGGGAACAGTGACTGTCAGTGATTTGTCTGTTTGTTCACCAGCCATCATGCACATAAATACAGAGTCCTCCCCCGCTGCTCTTACTGTACCAGAGGCTTTGCTTCGGTCCAGGCGGTGGATTGTGCGGCCTGCTAGTCGGGTATCAGCGGGTGAAGCCAGGTCTCCGTCATTAACATCACGCAGCAGTCAGCTAAAAGACTTGTTAGCTGCCTTCTGTAGCTCCAGTTCGTCCATGTTGTGAACGATGGATCTGGCGTTAGAGAGAAAGGTGCTTGGTAGCGTTGGTTTGTGAGGATGCTTCTTTAGCCTAGTCAGCAGCCCCTCCAGGCATCTCCGTCTGCTTCCTCTCTCTACGCCGCCTACGTCGCTTCTCGGAGCTGATAACAATCCACGTAGACCCCGGTGATCTGGACATGTCCTTTGAAAGTCGCTTGTAACGGCGGTACTGTGCTGTAATCCGACGTTGATTAAGTCTTGACGACTATACTCATACTTTGTCTGACAAAACTCGACAAGCAAATCCAGCTTACACACAAATAAGCACCAAATTAGGAAGCAAAGAGCCGCTGCACTGACACGCGCCGCCATCTTGAAACTACCAGCAACGCCAACTGGTAGAATGTACACTGAAGCACGGTTCTACGATCTCGCTGTAAGGGCAGATCCTAGAGACATTTTAATCGTTCACGATCTAATATCGTCATATCGCACAGCCCTTGCAGCCAGGGTCATTTGATTGGTCCCTTTTACTGTGGACATGCATAATATCTACTGCTATGATATGAGATAAAGTCATTCCCCATGTCTGGTATTTTTTGTAGAGCTCTCCCTCTGTTTCTTATCATGGAGGGAGCATTGAGCGTCTCTCTGGCTCCTCATTTCCGCTCCATGGCTGTCTGACTGTGGTCTGAAACACCATGCTTACGCATTACATAACGTCACTCTGTGTTTTCCAGCAGTTTGCAGCACGCCTGATGCCAAAACTGTATCCATGGAGACATAATTGACCAAGGATGTCATAATCCAGCAGTCGCCATCAAAACATGAGGGGGAAATCTTGATATATGACTGTTTACAATCTTTCTGTCTCTTTTAAATCAGCATCCCCCACAACCCTAACCCCCCCATCACATTCTGCCTTTCGCTCTTTTTCTAACTGTCTCCATTTCCCTCCATCTTTTACTCCATCTCTTTCTCTCGTTCTTTTTCTTTCTGACTCCCATCATTGTCTACCTCCCTCTAGGTCTCATCTACTTTTCTTTACTCTTTATCTTTCTCTCACTCTTTCTACTTTATATCGCAGGTATCGAAACTAACCACGTATTACTCGTCGTCTCTCTCTCTCGCTCAATTTATCTCGCTCTCCTCACTGTCATTACTCATCTGTTTGTGTTTTGCAGAAGAAGTATTGCACTGTAATGAAAAACAGGAACGGCATGTGTTGCAATCGGACTGACGGTCCCACGCAGAGGCTGAGACATTGGGCAACCAACCAGCAGATAGTTTTAAAGTGGTTTGGATTCTTCAGGTCTGGTGGTTTGAATGGGTGACAGGATTTACTGGGTCGCTGCAGTTAGTTCCGATGTTGGCCCCGATTGTGTTGTCTGACACAGCAAGTCTGCAAACAGACATGGGGGAACAGATTCACTGGGTGTGTGAATCGATATATTTGCTTCATTTGAGTCATTTGAGTGTTATTTTTGTAGTCTAACTAACATGACGTCATATTCATTCCATATCCTTTAACCAAAACAAACCGCAGCAAGCTGAAACAAAAAAGTAGAAAACAGCGGAGGATCCACGTGGATATGACCTGCTCCCTCACATGTTAAATCCAGCGTGGTAAACACTACACATCCAGTAAAGGATGGGAACACTTTTTGTTTCACACATTGCAGGAAAAGCAGAGCTAGACATCACGGCTAAAGCTGCATGCTAACTCTGTCACGGACAGGAAACGTTGTGTGAATGTGTATACTATTATAACTATTAACTTACTTATTTATTTATTAGACTTTTTTGCTTCTCAGAGGAGCATAAAAGGAGCGATGGACATAAATGGAAGTTAGAAAAATCCAGCACACAGATTATGAGCGCAATCTCAAACTTTTCATGTCAATAGACCACAGACCATGGATGTAGAAGAGGGTCCAGTAGACCACAGACCATGGATGTAGAAGAGGGTCCAGTAGACCACAGGTCATGGATGTAGAAGAGGTTGTGTCCTGGTCTTTTGCCCTCAGTGTTAGTAAATAGCCTACAACGCCATTAAACTCTGTTGATGTCATGCTACTAGTGCTACTAGCTACTGGCCGATAGCCGGTTGTTTGGGAACAGAGACGTTAATACATCCACCACGGTACAGTCAAACAGCATACAGCCCATGGGTGCATTATAAGATAATACAAGTGATGAATTACAGCCAATATATCCATTATTACAGCGGCATACAGCTAGCAGGTAGCCGGCAGAACCGGATATGTCATATGAGCGTGCAGGGTGGCGCAGTCCCGTTGGTCTGATGACCGTTCATTATGCTGAGGAAAATAAATCTGGAATCAGCTGTTAATGAACCTTACAACTTTTAGGACATCATGATTTAAATGAGGGATATTTAAGTGATCGTACTGTAAATTGATTTACCTAAAAGAAAATTAAACTCTGATTTACAGACAGCTCTTTATTCATCCATGGCCACAGACTGACGTTTTCAGTCCAAAATGGCGGCAGCGCTACCGCAGTGCCATCTAGCGTCTATTGCTTCTTTGATCTATACTCTTTAGTGAAAGTGCTGACAGAGATAACAGTGTCTACCTGAGGGGGAACCGGAGGGTGAGTGCTACGCTTCTGCGACAACGTCGTCAGTCAGGACTGCGTTATCAGCTGTAACCGCCGTATGAGAGCAGTGCAGAAAAGTGTCCGTAAGCTAGCCAGCGGGACATGCTCACATGCATGAACATGCACTAAAAAGCATGCACAGCTGGCCAGGCTATGTCAACAAAGCAAGGAGAAGCTCAGATTACAACACACACAGAGGGAGAGAGACTTCATTCTCTGCTCAGGGAGACATTATGCCTCCATTTCTTTACATAGACAATAGTTGTTTGCTGCTATATTAATGCTCTGGATATCGTATAGAGCTCCTTCAATGGAAGGAAAATTAAACATGTATGAGTGCGACCATTTCTGTTTCATCTTACAAACCGAAGGACAACAGAATAACTGCCCGCACTTGTGCTGTATGTGAACATGATCCCTCAGTGTGTGTGTGTGTGTGTGTGTATGAGTTCCTGTTACGTTTCCTGCTCCTAAATGTCACGGGCAGTGTTGTGACTGCGGTGGGTAAATATGTATCCAGCACCACATACTGAGTCACTGAGCAAACAGAGTGGATGAAAGGGAGGTGGTGTGGGGGGGGGACAATCCTTTACATCAAATCATTCAGAGCAATCTGAAAGCTGGTGGTGAAATATTTGTTTGCACAGAAATGCTAGTGGAACCTCCAGGTCCACCTCCCTGTTTCATTTCCTCTCTCTTTATTCTCTGTCCAAAACAGCACTCAGGTATCCAGGTAACACACGTATACATGTTATAAAAGAACAGTACCATGGGTCAAAGAGCTTCATGCCAAGATATGGGGCAATAAGGTGTCAGGATTACAGGACACCAACCAATTTTGGAGTGATTTCTAGATACTATTCAGGTTTTCTGAAATAAGTGTCTTCAAAGTTTTTTCTTTCTTTTTTTAGACAAAATTCATTGGACATGTATACCCCATGTACACCCCATGTACATCCCATGTACACCCCTTGGTGATTTCAAAACCACTATAGTAAACCTTGGTGTGAATTTAGGTTTAGGCAACAAAATCACTAACAAAACATCATGGTTGGGCTTAATATAAGTGCGTACACTAAGTAAACTACGTACGAAACAATGTAACATAATAATAGGAAACCCATCTCTACGTAACTTAAAAAAATTAACACTGGTCTCGAGGTTGAAAGTTCTGTGTTTGTTCTTTTCGTTTGCAATAACAACGCCGTTCTTGCTTTTGGCGTGTCATTCCTACGCCATGTAGTCTGTACTGACTGCAAAGTGAACACGTTTGCGTGAATACGCTACGCTCAGAGCTAGTGACGTAGAATAAAAAGTGAGAGAGACCACTTTCGGTGGGTGGGTCCAACATACACGGGACTTTCAACCAGGAGACCGTTGTTTGTGTCCCAAAGTGTTGAGTTATACTGAAGCTACGTTAATGACATTTGTGAAGCATTGTCCGTACTTTTGTGATGTTGTTTATGTATGGTATTTATCTTAGTTTACGTAGTTATTTTAAGCCCAACCATAATGGTTTTCCTCAACCCAAGTAGTTTTGTTGAAAGCAACCATTTCACGGTAACAAATTGCCGTTAAATGACAAGCAAAAAGCCGCCTACAACGTTAAGCCTGTGGCGTGAAATGACCCGCAAAACGTACGTAACCCTCATGACCCCCATGAGCTGTTGTTGATCACCTCTCCTGAGTAACACCCACACACACACGTCAGTTGAGTAGGCGGTCCTTCAGTGTGGCCCAGGACACATTCCCGTACCCACTGCCAAAAGAATGTGGCCATAATATGGCCCAGACCACCTCTGAATGTGGTCTGAGCGATCGGATCTCAATGCGTCCTCAATACGTCTTGCATTCACACCCATACTTTAAGCTTGGGATAGGATCACCCAAGACAAATGTTATTGTCAGGTCTGAACAGGGCTAAAATTACCACCACGGAAACAATGGTAATGGAAAGTGAATTAGGATCCTCGATTGTGTGGGTACACAAATTCCCAGATTCAACAGAAGAACGTTTTAGATATAGTCTGCGTAGGGGGGAGGTCGGGCGGATGGGTGGGTCAAACATGGGACTTTCAGCCAGCAAACCGGTGTTCTTGTCCTGTTTGAAACCAAAAGTCAACGTTGAGTTATTGTAAATTACGTACGTATGTTACATAACAAACTTATTTTAACACAAAACCATTACCTTTTCCTTCCTTTGTCACATATAGCCTGCAGCATTGGGACCACAACTCCCTGATAAAAACCCAATCAGAGAAGTTAAATGATGCAAATCAGTTCCTCTACAAAACATTCCAATAGAATCTTTTTTATAACTGGTCATGTAGAGTGTAACTTTTCAAGTTAGAAATTATACTTCAGGCTACGTCTTTAGTGTAAGTAAAAGCTCATTTTAATCTCAAATAGAATGCCTAGGGATGACTATGTATAGACGGGTCATCCTTTAACCACAAGGCTGGCGGTTCGATCCTTGATTCCACATGTCAAAGTGTCCGTAAGTGTTTAATGCAGAGGTCAAATTGTGTGTGACGACTGAAATAAAGTTTGTCTTTTTTGTTATTTAGTTGAACACAAATGCACCATAAATCTTGACAAAGCATGTAAACAAGATCCTGCCTCCTAAAAATGAAGTTAATATTCTTTTAATTGGCAACAGCTGTACATTTTGAAAGAAACAAAATGCCGTACGGATTACATTTTTAACAACATAATGAGGAAACATTTCTATTGAACAGATCTGAAAAGTCACGAATGTCCATATGGAACATATCTGCAAAACGTTCACTGACAATGTATTTTATTTGTTTTCCTACAATATCCGTTTGTGGCAACTAAAGCATAATTTACATCTTTATGGTTATGTTAAGGCAAGTCAAATCACTTGAATAAAAATCATGAATACGTATCTTCTCAATCAGCTTCTTACTATGAGCGATGGCGTCCTACATGAACACACCATGTTCTACCACGTTAACAACAGTTTTGGTTATTTCATAACAGAAGTTATCTCGAGACGCTATTCATATAGAGTAAGTCTAGACCCAACAAGTGGCAAGAAAAAAACTCCCCTTTAATGGGTAGAAACCTTGGGCAGAACCCGGCTCTGGGTGGGCGGCCATTTGCCTTGACCGGTTGGGTTTTGAGAGAGAGAGAGAGAGAAAGAGAGAGAGAGAGAGAGATGCACAACAGCTATAGTAATACAAATAGGATTAATAACAATAATCAATAGCAGTGGATGTAATAAAGTGATAATAGAAATATCAGTAATCGTAGCTGTAATAATAATAGAAATATAACTACTACTAATAATAAAAAGGCTGATAATAATAGTAGTGGGCGTCAAGTAGGCAGCAGATGCGGCAGCCAGCGCAACCACGATCCAGGTGTAAGCCTGGTCCAGGTGTAACCTCGGTCCAGGTGTAACCCTGATCCAGGTGTAACCCCGATCCATGGATACCTACCAGACGAAAAAGCACAAAGACTCCAGGGAAGAAATCAAGTTAGTAACAGGCATGAATGGGACATGAATAGACCTTTAGCACCTGTATGAGAAGCAGTGGTAGTTCCATTTACTACAATGTAAAGCCATTGGCGGCAACAGTAAACACTCAGAGCAAGTGCGCTGGGAGTGAGTGTCAAGTCAAGTCAATTCTATTTGTATAGCCCAAAATCACAAATCACACATATGTACAGGATACGACACCCTCTGTCCTTTACAGTACCACCCTCTCATCGGATAAGGAAAAACGTAACAAAAAAAACCCCTTTTAACAGGGACAATTTATTTAGAAACCTCAGGAAGAGCAACAGAGGAGGGATCCCCTATCCAGAATGGACAGACGTGCAACAGATGTCATGTGTACAGAGTAACAACATAATGAAAACACAACATAGACAATCCATATGACAAAAAATAATACATATAATGTGAACATATGTGAGAAGGTGGATCCAGGAGGATGTCAAGCAGCTTCCAGGCATCGCCAAATAGATAGAGCCAGAGCAACACAACCTCCTCTCCACGCCAAACAGGTAGAGCTAGAGCAACACAACCTCCTCTCCATGCAAAACAGGTAGAGCCAGAGCAAAACGACCTCCTCTCCACCCCAAACAGATAGAGCCTGAGCAACACAACCTCCTCTCCACCCAGATACGTAGATCCAGAGCAACACAACCTCCTCTCCATGCCAGATAGATAGATCCAGAGCAACACAACCTCCTCTCCATGCCAGATAGATAGATCCAGAGCAACACAACCTCCTCTCCATGCCAGATAGATAGAGCCAGTGCAACACGACCGCCTCTCCACGCTGATAGATAGAGCCGGGGCAAACACAACCTCCTCTCCGCCATGGAACCTTGAGAGAGGACCATATTTCACTATGGTGACATAGTTTAGAGCTAAACCTAACTGCAGCTGTTACCATAGTTTTGTTGCCAGTTTGTCGTTTCACGGTAACAACATTACGTTAAATGACACGCGAAAAGCCAAAAAATGTGTTATCATGACACGCGGAATGCGCCTTCCCATGAGATCCGGTTGGTAAACAACAAGGAACAAGTATGGCACCCACTGGTTATTACCAGAAAGCATCAGTACAGATTGCCTGTTGAGTATGCTTTGAAAAAGTTCCAAAGAAAGACAGTGTAATTTGTTTAGTAATAAATGTGAATTATGCTTTAATCCATCGATTTCTGTAATAGTTTTCCATATTGTAACAGTTGCTCTCCTGTCTTTCCCTGTTCATTAGTATTAGTCAGTTTTCCTACAGGGAGGCGGACGCAGTAATGTGCTGTGTTATAGCCCCTGCTCTATATTTTCCACTTGTTTTCCAAGTTAACAGACCACTAGACAAATAAGGCTTTACATTCATCATAGATGACTGTATATCAGTGACCTCCATCCAAAAGCTTTTGACAGCGGGGCAGATCCACAGCAGGCTCGTTAATGTAGCAGCCTCACCACAGTCATGTAGTATTGTGACATTTGACGTCACTTCATGGACAAATAGAAAGAAATGGTTGTGAAGCCCTATTCCAGAGAAACAACAGCTACTTGGCACATATCCTACACCACTGACCCACCAGAACAGAATATATGTTGATGATATGATTTATGTTTATTTATAATATAAAAATAAATACAGAAATATCCATTATATATACAGTACATACTGCATATGGAGGCCATCCATAACTTCCTTATATCTCTATCAGGTAACATAATAAATGATGGTTAAGGTGCCTGAGCTGCCAAAATAAACATTACTCTGCATGGCCATTGGTCCACTTCATGTGGATTACCAGAGACTGATGACCACCAACACAAACACGTGGGGAATATGATGTGGTCAAGAGCTTCTCTCAATTTAATGAGTTGATGAGGGTTATCTGAATGCAACATTATACAAGTAGAAATGAACAATAAACAAACTCCTCCTCCAACATTCCTCAGCAGCATTTTGCTGAGTCTTGTCTCACTCTCCTTTGGTCTTGAAATGCGGTCTTTGAAGAGGGGACAGTCATTTTAGAGACATAGCTACAGTACCTTAGGCTATGTTCACATTACAGGTCTTAATGCCCAGATCCAATCTTTCTGCCTAGACTGTTCCCATTCATGTTTGACTTGACTCATATCTGACATCAGTATGAACGGATCTCTGCTCCATGAAACATTTATTAGTCCGTTCTAACTCACACAGGCTCCGCCGATTGTCCTCTGACTGTCTAATCCTTAGCTGGTCTGGATCAGCATGATTTGGTCGATGTGGTGATGCGACAAGACGTAAATACATTGGGCTCTACCCACTGTACTCATAGAGTCCAGTAGCGGGCGGAGCCTGTGTGAGATAGAACTAGGGTTACGATATTGTAACCCTAATTTTATAAGCACAGGCAGAGCCCTCTACCTAGGAGACCCTGCCGCTCCTGACTGCCTGGTCATCCCACAACCCCTTCAGCGGGCGTCGCTGGACGACGCCTTATATACTGTGGTGACACACATATATTGACACACATACAGTAGGCACGTCCTGATTGGCCAGCTACGTTTATGCAAATCTCAGTGGGGGAATGCTGCATGTGATTGGAGGACAGTATTACCAATAGAGCCCAGTAGAGGGTTCTGCCTGTGCTTATAGAAATAGGGTTAAAATATCATAATCTTTATTTTGTTGGACTTTATACAGTCAATGGGCATGTGTGTCTTCTTTCACCTTAGTGAGGGGGATGCTTTCCAGCTCACTCACAGGTTTTATTGCCGCAAGAATTTGTCGTTAAAAGCCTGTGGTGTATAGATGAAGCGGGAAAAGCCTTAAATGTGTTATCATGGCACGCAGAATGTCCTTAAAATGTTGTGCTATGTATTTATACGCCTTCCCATGAGATCAGTTTGGATACCCAGATTTACCCTTCCTGTTAACATGATGTCATGGGCAGCAGGGTTTTGCACTCTAAGGATGATGTTTGGCTATGCCCCTTTCCTCATTTAAACAAGTGTGTCACAAAATTCAAGTTTTCAACCTGGGGAACGGAGTTTGCATCCCGTGTGAAATCAACAATGTTGTTGTCCTAAAATGCGGTGTTTTTCCCTAAACATGACTGTTTTTTTTGCTTAAACCTAAAGAAGTTATAGTTTTGTTACAGAAGTTGTAGTTTTATTGCCTAAAACAGTTTTTTTGCCTAAACCTAAAGAAATTATTACAGAGCCCCCCTAGACCCCTGGGAGAAAATTGTATTAACTCGTTCCCTCAAGTTAGGTAACTCGTTCCCTTGAGTAAGGGAACGAGTTATTAACTTGAGGGCATGAATAAATAAAAATTTTCTCCTAGGTGTCTAGGGGGGCTCTGTAAATTAAAGTTTTGTTGCCTATCTGTTTTTTTTTTTGTTTTTGCAAATACCTAAAGAAGTTGTAGTTTTGTTGCCTAAACCTAAAGAAGTTGTAGTTGTGTTGCTCAAACCTAACTGTTTTTTGTTGCCTGAACCTAAAGCAGCCTTTTTGTTTGTGTTCAAAACGTGACGTTTCATTCAGTTTTACAATGTGTTAGAACGTGTTGTTTTTAAGTTTCACTTTCACTTTTATAACGTAGTAGGTGTAGTACTAACCCACATCTGTGATGCTTATAGTGACTGTTATCAGGCCATTAAATAGGGGTTAACAGCCATATTAGGTGCTTCTTTAAAGGGCTTGAAATGTATTCTACATTTTATATGTATACTCATTGTCTGACAGGCTGTTCACTAGATGCTCACTTGTTCGCCCAACACTCACTGTTTTATGAATGAATGCCTTAACAGTTTCTCTTTCTCTACATCGTATGTCTGGTTTTCCTGACTGTTAACACCAGCAATGCAGGGAACTCACAGTTCATAGAAATGTGAACCAAACCCACAGTTCTCACAGTTGAGCTTAGTGTATCAGGATGACGTGGTGTCATTGTTCTTGGAGGTAGGCAGTGAGCTCAGGCCACAGAAATGCTGTAGAGTTAAAACAGTCAGGTTACTCTGTTCCCTGTACAATCCAGCTTCCTCCGTCTGCAGCTGGGTTCCCAGGAATCTATATACACAGATCCTTTCTCTCTTTCTTTCTGCTCCAAAAACAGGTGATCGCACCAGTTATTATGTATTTGGCCTTGTGTGTTCTTGCCTTTAATTCAAGTACCTCCATGTCAGCGTGTGTTGAAACTGAGCTAATATCTGCTTTACTGTATATTACTGGACAAAATCTCAAGATGGCAGCTCCCGTAGCTGGGATATTTTGGCTTCATTTCTGTACAGTGGGGGGAAGAGGAGATGTGTTGTCCATCTATATATACAGTCTATGTTTTAATCTTGTAGTGGAGTTTAGCTCCCCAAGTGGATCAAAAACAAACTGATTTATGCAACTTTAATAGATTTAGATATTTTCTATGTATCATTATATACCTCAAAACGTTGCCTGTTCAGTCTAATAAAGTTAGTGTGCAACAATCGAGTGTGCAGATACTTTACCCTTTACTAAATATGCTATCCTGTACCTGGCCTAAATAAAAGATTGGGTGTGCACACAACTACCCTTGAATGAATGTCACAGGACGTTAAAGTATATTAAATATTATCTGGTAACACATCACAGATCACATATTTGAGAATGTTGTATCCTTTCACAAGCTGATCAGATGAAGAAAAAATACCATCAATATGTACATTTTTGATCAGTCATCCATTATCTGTAACAGTTTTTCCCATTCAGGGTTGCGGGGGCGCTGGAGCCAATCCCAGCTGACATTGGGCGTACACCCTGGACAGGTCTCCAGACTATCACAGGGCTGACACATAGAGACAGACAACCATTCACACTCACATTCACACCTACGGGACATTTAGAGTCAACAATGAACCTGCATGTCTTTGGACTGTGGGAGGAAGCTGGAGAACCCGGAGAAAACCCACACTAACACGGGGAGAACACGCTAACCGGATTGGAACCTGCGACCCTCTAGCTGTGAGGAGTGTAGTATTGTGAGATTTGGTATTAATGAGGATTGTACAGGTATAAAGCAAACCAGCATCCCATTAGAGACCATTTTTTTGTTAATTTTAAGCTCATGCGATCAGCTTTTTGGATCACATTCAAATGAAAATACATTTCCTTTTTGATTAAACATTGTCTGATAAATAACCTGCGTCAGAAATAAGAAATAAAAGTGAAACTGTTAAGAACATTTCATCAATCTGGACATGGAAATCCTGTGGGGATTCTTTAATCTTATTTTCATTTGTAAGGAAATTCCTTCTTCGTGTTTTAACTAGCATTAAGCCTGAGACACCCACTTCAAAGATTCTGCTCCACCTCTTTTCAACCATTACAGTGAATTCCCCACCGAGGCATGTGTGCAGCACAATACAAGGATAATGGTGTGCAGCTTAAGTTCTTCATGTGTGTGCACAAGGCACTGCTGAAAGACGGTTAACTACCTATGAAAATCCTATCTACTCCATCTGTCAACACAAGATGATGTGATGTGTCACTGAGAGGCTCTGCTAAGGGCTTTAACTACAGAGAGATACTCCAGTGTAAAGACAGTGACCAAACACACAGAGCAAGAACGGCTTCAATATTAAAGTTCAGGACTTTAATATAGACCTTCTGACCTAGCCCTGTCTCCTTAATATTACATTCCCGTACAACGAAACTGCATTGTGAATTACGTTTCAAGGCAAATGTATTTTGTCACGTTTGTTTTTGACGTATCACAAATACGTTTGAAATGACAGTCCACGAAAGTATGGAGGAGGTCGGGGTAGTGGATTGGTCGAACAAACACAGGACTTTTGCTGCCTTCAAATGGGGTCGTGTTTACCATGTTTACGAGGTGAGTCCATATGAACGCCCCCTCTTGTGGTATTCATAACCTCGTTAGGTGGAAAGTTTCTGACAGCTCAGAGTTCACGAGTTGTGACGTGTTTGTTGACGTTGTGAGAAATGGCGGAGGCCTTGGAAGTTCATGTTTCAGTACATAATAAATTAATATATTGTAATTCTAGTCGTATATTGTTTTTCTTGGTAATTGTATAATATGTCTGAGGAAAATGTTGATATTCCCAACTGTTTACTGTGATTATGCCTTTGCATTTACTGCATTGTGTTACCCACTTGCTAACTTGCTAAATCGTTAGCCTCTGTGGCCTCTAGTAATGTTAATATTGCCGTTGCTCAGCAGCGATGTTCTTATGACTTAATCACTTGAACGCCAAATATATACATGATTTCCCATGTTGTAAACACGAGCTTATGACTTTCATTTGAAGGCACCATTTCACCCAGGAGACCGCTGTTTGCGTCCCGTGTGAAACCAAAGCCAATGTTCACTTAATATCATTTACGTCTGTCGCTTAATAACGTAACAAACTTAATAATTTTAAGCCAAATCATTGTTTTGTTGCGATTTTGTTTTGTTTTGTTTCAATTTCCTAAACATTTTAATCCGAACCATGATTGTGTTCCCAGATCTCAGTAATAGCAGGGAGATAGCAGGTCAGCAATAGATGTCACATAGAAGGGGTGTACATCATCTGAAAGCTGGGAACCTGAGGATTGATTTGAGATGCAGTTCAAGTTGTTCTATTCATAAATAAGAACTAAACTTGAAATAATTAATCAATTAATTAATTAATTAAAAATAAATAGTGAAAGTGCACAAGGGCTTAGAGCATTATGAAAAAAGTAAATGATGGCCATCCTCATGCTCTATTATGTCTCAGAAGTTGTTGCAGCAATTTTTGGGTTTATACCATTTGTTACACAGATTTGGTGCTAAATTTAATCATTTTGTACCACTCGAGAATTGATAAAAATTGATGATCAATAATCCCTCCAGAATACCACATTAAGACACCAAGACCTTGAGGAACACCATAGAAAAACCATGCTGTGATTTGGGATCAAAAACTTTTGACATCTGGAGATTTCTGCAAGAATTGCATTTTTTGGCGATTGGATGGTGAGCACTTCTGTTCTGGAAATTGCTCAGAAACCCCCTTATTGTCAATCTATAGCTAGGAAAGCCATCCATCCTCTGAATGCTCTAGGTCTCTAGTCTGATCCATCCATCCTCTGAATGCTCTAGGTCTCTAGTCTGATCCATCCATCCTCTGAATGCTCTAGGTCTCTAGTTTGTGGCCGTAAAGTTTCGTGAGGCTGTGATTGTCCTAGAGGTCACCACAGGTCATTTTATACAGTGAGGTCAAGTTTAAAAAAATGTTCTCACTACAATGAAATGTCTCCTATGGGGACTAACATCATCACACATGAATACAGTTGGACTCATTGGATCCACAAGAGTCTCAACTTTACAGTGATACACAATTTACGTGCTGCAGTTTAAATGTTTGATTTGAAACATTGCCTAATCTAATTCTACACTATATATAATGCAGAAGACAGTGTGTGTGTGTGTGTGTGTGTGTGTGTGTGTGTGTGTACGTGTGTGTGTGTGTACGTGTATTTCCAGGAACTCTCCATGCTCCTGTGTGAGGTCTGAGTAAATCTATCTGACTGATCCCTTTGTCTGCTCTTCAGTGTTGAGCAACCCAGCTCAGCTTCTATTGGAGCTGTAATTAATGTACATTCACAACACACTGACTCTGTCAATATTGACCCTGCCAGAGCAAGAACACAATTCCAGCAGAAAGGAGGAAAAGAGCTGAGCTTGCTTATATTTACAGGGAGGGATAGAGAGAGATGGAGCCATAGACTCTATATAAGAAGTGGACGTAGTCACCGTGACGTCACCCGTTGGTTTGTGGACTGCCATTTTGAAGCCTTGAGTTCTGCATTTTGGCCTTTGCCATCTTGTTTTTTTGCAACCAGAAGTGGAGGGTGGAGGGTGGAGCTAAGCACAACCGAATGCTGAATAAGACATTTTCAGTCGACCTTTCATGAAGTGAAAACACACTATGAAAGGGTTAAAGTTCTATGATGAAAACACGGACAACTCCCAGACCGGACAACACTGTGGTAGCGACCTGTCAATCACAAGGTAGCCCCGCCCTAAATCATCCCCTGCTTTATGGTCGATTTGACTCTAAATGGGACCATAATTTACTAAATGAACATCATGCTGTATTGAAGAAGACTTGAAACTAGAGATTGAGACCATAAACTCATGTTTACAATGTTTACTGAGGTAATAAATCAAGAGAGAAGTAGACTCATTTTCTCATAGACTTCTATACAATCAGACTTCTTTTAGCAACCAGAGGAGTCACCCCCTGCTGGCTGGTAGAGAGAATGCAAGTTTAAGGCACTTCCGCGTTGGCTTCACATTTCAGACCAAGAGGTTGCCCACTGCGTTACAGTTAGAGCAATGACGCCGGCAGAGCAGAAGAACACTGACCAACACACCAATCAGAGCAGAATGGGCTTTTTTGAGAGGGGGGGCCTTAAAGAGGCAGGCGCTAAAATGGAGTTTTTCAGAGACACAGACAATTATGAGGGACGAGGGAACTGGAAGTGCTAAAATGCTAACTCATTTCTGGGTTTTAGGACTCATTCCTGTAACACCCTATGGGTTATTTGAATGGGTTTTAGTTAGATGCCTGAAATAAGGTCTGTGGTTAACACCAACTTAAAAGATTTCAACGTTTTGTTCTACAATATAAAATATGTCAATAAATATCCCACTCGTGAATTTTGAAGCCTTTACGTGTCTTAAAAAAGGCGGTTGCTAACAAGCGGCTAAATGAGACTACTAAACGTCATCGACTCGTCCTCCTTTACAGCCTCGTTGTGTATACTCAAGTTCATGCGACCATGGTGGAGTTGATTTAAAGCCTAACGTTAGCTTTTTACTAATGGCGATTGCGTTTACACTTCAAAAATCATAAAAGTGGTGTTCATTTTGTTACGATTCTCTTGGTTTTAGTTTTGTCGTTGTGTTGTTGGTGTTTTGTTTTCCCCTTCCTGTTTCTCTCTTTTTCTCCTGGCAGGGCAGCAACGAGGCACACCAGGTCTTCATTCAGATAATCAACCCCTCCATAAAAGCCTGGTCTGAACTCCACTACTTCGCCAGATAATTCCATCTCATTCGGTAGTAGCTTTACTTACTTTCTCTAGTGTTTTTCCAGTCAACTATTTTTCCGAGTGTCTTTTTATGATAGTGTTATTTACCTGTGTTGTTTTTCCTGCACTCACGTTCCTTTGTGCCTTGTTGCTGCTCAGCTTCTGTGTTCTCCGGTGGCTTGGAGATTCCATTTGCTACACTTTTGTGTTCCTTCTTGCCTCGCCACGAGCCTGCCAGCTCCCTGCCACCCTGCCTGCATTTTTGTTTCCTGGTTGGAAAATAAACTCTGTTCGCTTTTTTCACTTACCTGAGTCCATCTCTGCTTCTGGGGTCAAAACAAAAACTTAAACCTAACGCATTTGTGATCATTATTAGATACGTTATAACGGTACTAAAATGTCTAAGTATCATAAACGCAGGCCCGGGCCTGGTCTGGAGGCTAGCAGGCCCGGGCCTGGTCTGGAGGCTAGCAGGCCTGCAGAGCAGTGATGCAGAGGAAGCAGGAGCAAGGTTAGAGTTCTCCGAAAATAATGGTAGCAACTCATGAAACCAAGGCTCAGAAGATACCATCTGGACCCAAATGCAGACAGTGCAGGCCGGCAGCAACAGTTCAGGGGTTTATTGCAGAGGTGAATATATATAAGCTTACTGGGATGTCCAAACAGAAGTACTATAGAGACCAGAGGATAGCAGGAATGGGGCAGGGTAAGTAGAGACAGTACAGATTGGGTTCAGTAAATGGATAACAGACATATCAGGGGCTCAAAAGCAATGACACAAAGCTACATTGACAAACTGTCAACTGACTGGGGAAAAGAGGCTGGTATAGGAACTGCAGGGCTGAGGAGGTAAAGCGGAAGCAGGTAAGGTGAGGTTAGGTGATGGGAATGGCTGAATGGGGTTAGTGCAGGGCAGCAGGAGTGGCTGGGTGTGAGAGGGATTGGGGCAGGTTCTCTGGGACATTCATAATCATACGGTGCAGTGCCAGCGTTTTTGTGCCGCCCCCAATAAGCCGTATGAACATAAAAACTATGCGGGGAGCATCTGGATGAGCCGACGAACTACACTGGGAGGGGGGGTGAGAACGATGCTGCTGTAATTTATCGATACAAAAGCCGATGTCTTTCACAACCCTTTTGAAAAAATAATTAGTGAACAGTTTGTCATGACTTTTCTCTAGTTGTGAACGAATATAATTAATTAAAGATTATTTAAAAGTTTTCTGAATCTGCTCTTTCTGATTTACAGAATCTGATCTTACAGGGCAAACATTTCCAGAAGACTTAAATGTTCAGACGAAGGCTGTGATATGTATAATGATAAATAATAATACAAAATAAATAATAAAATAATAAAATATATAAATAATAAATAATATTCAGCTATAGTAAGTTTTGTCAGTAAACCTTTTTGGAGTTATCTATAATAATGACAATAATATATTGATAATAATGATGGTCCAAAATGATGTAAAATTGCGTAGTTTTAAGTCAAAAACCTTAAATTTTTCTTGAGGAAGGATCCTCAAACCCCCCAAAATGTTTTATTCTCTGTAGATATTCAGAATGTGTGTCTGTATAATATGTAGGAGCATCCTGACTGGGACACTGCTCCTAAAACCTGGATGAGACCCTCCTATACTATGAGTAGCTCACCCACCTCATCTCTATGCCTCTATCTCTATTCTTTCTAGCGATCACACTGTTTTTCCAGAACTCAGTGCAATGTTTGTACAACAAACTACAACATCTGACATTTTGTAAAACTGTAATTTTCCTTTAAATCAAATCTAAACATTTTCTTTTTGTTTCTTTCTATGTACAGTTACTTTACACTCAAAAAAGGCACACTTCGTGGGACTAGGAACAAACATTTCCTGACCGAAACATTTCCCTTCACTGTAGGGACATGGATGTGTGCAGCACATTGATCATCCCTATTTATCTTCACATTGCTGCTGTGCAGAGACCTGTGTATTCATGTGTTTGAACAGGCTCTATGTACAAGGCATTTGTGATTGAGCGTGTGTGTGTGTGTGTGTGTTGTGAAACAATGGTACACTATGTGACATTCCATCTCCACTGAAGCCCATCATTAAGCCGTGGGCACAATTACTTTTATTTCTGCTCAATCATACAAATTAACATTTAAAGGGTAATTTCTGTATTTTTCAACCTGGACCCTATTTTCAAATGTTTTTATGTGTTTATCTGACTAATAGGGACAACAATTTCTGAAACTGGTCCAGTATTGAGGGAGAACGCTGTAGACGGCAGCTGCTCAACAGGCTGCAATGTAATCCTATTGGGGCAAGCTGGCATCGTCATTTATGGCCACTAAAAGTGCTTGTTTTTGCCATGACAGGCTCTGATTGTTATTATAAGTGTCTGACATTATGGACAGAGTGTCGCTCAAGGAGAAGTCTCGTTGTGAAATCTGACGAGGTGATGTGTTGCCGGAAAACAACAGTGGAATAGTGGAATACATCCATGGTGGAAACAGGCAGAGTTTGTTGTGTTGGAGTACAGAAAGCATAGCTTAGTGTTATCTAAAAGATTTTATAATGTCATGGATGAATATTTAGATGATTTCCACAATGTGAAGGAGCTCTTTGAATTCGATGTTCCTCCCGTATTTATTTGAGCCATGGTATACGGATATTCAGATTTCACAGCGAGACTTCTCCTTGAACGGGACTTGGACACAATAACAACCAGACTGGATCAAGTGAAAGGTTTGAAAAAAGTTTTATTTCTCTGTAGGGTCCTTTCCATAATGTTGTCACACACTTAGAATAACAATCTGAGCCTGTCAGTGGCAAAAACAAGCACTTTTAGTGAACATAATGTTACATTGACGCTGCTCACTTGCCATCGCAGCTCGTTTCACAACGGTTACTAGTTTCAGAAATTGTTGTCTTCATTAGTCACTTAGACACAAAAACATGGGAAAATAGGGTCCAGGTTGAAAAATACAGAAGTTACCCTTTAACCTTAAGAATGAACACATATGGTACCTTTATTGAAATAAAGAAAGAAACAAACAAACAAGAAAGAAAGAAAGCTGGAAACAACTCGCCATACATAAGCCAACAGCCCATTCTCATTCCCAGTGCCTCAAATACAGAGGCTTTGACGGGGCTGTCACTGCACAGGGCACCCTTGAGCGACGATATGAAACGGGCATTCCATTAACTATAATGTCAACCCATCCGCTCAAACAGTAAACGCTCCGACAAAGTGCGCGGAGTGTGGTGACGTAGTTTAAAGAGGAAAAAGAGACACACTGTGGGCAGGCAGGAGGGGAGGTGGATGTGTCCAACAAACACAGGGCTGTCATCCAGGAGACCGCTGTTCACAACGTTGAGTTTCATTTTCACTGTAAAAAAGTAGTAGTTTTAAGCCTAACCATGTAGATCTTTCCTAAACCTAACTATAGTGGTTTTATTGCCTAATCCTAAAATGATGAAAAGGGAGCGTGAAAAAGCGGCGGTATGTAATGAGTTCAGCCGCCCAAAAATAGCTGAGTTAGTAAAGATATAATCACTCTGATGGGCTGGATAAGTTTTTGGCAGTGTTGCCAGCAAGTAGTCACTTGTAGGATGTCTGTACCTGGGGCAGGTTGTGTCATTGAAGGTTGGCAATACTACTTGATCACTCAAGTAGCAATGCCAATTTTAATCATTTAGGTGAGGCACAGACACCAATCATATTTTTCAACATATTTTTCTATGATATCTTAGTACACTTTGCTAAGATATTGTTCTATGGCATTTTTACTGTACACTCTTGAAAAGGTTTTTACTGTCTTACGGGGTCATATAGCTCTTAGAAGACTAATAGAAGACAAATCTCACCACTGAGTTGAAATGTTGAGTTTAATGGAGAGAGACTAAGGGTGTTTTCATATGTAGTCCTTTTTAAATGAACCAAACTCAGTCCTCTTAAAGTGGACCAAAAAGAGGACCAACAGAAAATTGACTCAGTTCTTTTTGCGTTCACATTGTTAGTTTATTTGAAAAAGGACTCAGTCGTGTTTCTGGTCCACTTCAGCTCTGATGGGGCCTCAGTCCTCTCTCTGTTCACACTACAGTTCCTCCCTTCATCACTCTGCTGCTCAATGCTTTCCCCTTCAATGACCTTACTAGGGCTAGCACAGGCGCTTCCACACAGAATACCGTCCAGTTTGTCATAAAAGGAGCACGTCAGAAGGTTCTCTGTTTTTTCTCACTTATCAGTATCTATTTTATATCGCTGTGAAAACATCTCCTTCAAACAACTGGATTTATTCAAATTCCTCGCAAAAAAATACATTTTACAAGATTACACTTGAACATATCATGACAACATAATCATTTGAACATTTGAAAGCATCATAATATAACTCAGTGGAACCTCCGTATGTTAGCCGTTAGCTCTGTTATTTAGCTCTGTTATTTAGCTACGTAGGACCGTGCCGCCCACTGGCTGCTAACAGCTAACATTAACTAGCTCTCCTAAAGCTGATTTCAACACAGAGTTGTTGTTCACAACGTATTATTATCAGGGTCGGCGACTAGAAACCATTAATGCCGATCTCCAGATGGCATATTTTTCCTGAATATTGGCGGATAACGATCAGTGGCTGATCAAACAGGCATCCGTAACGGCAAGCCTAGAGGGCTAACATACAACGGCAAAGGGAAAAGCAAACCTGGAGCGCGTTGTGTTCACAATGCACAGATTACGCGAACCACAGCGCGGACTCAAAGTGTCTTTTGGAGTGTTCACATATGCACAAAAAATGCTGTTTAATCATTCTGAGTCTGTTTGGAGGGCTAAAAGGGACAGTGTGAAAACACCCTAATACTCTACAGTACTGACTGACTGTCTCTCATAGCAGGAAGCAGAGCAGAACTGTTGATGTGAATATCAACATGTCAGCTCATATTGACACAGAGTGTGAACATGACAGACCTGGCAGGTAATTTGTTCTTCCTTCTGCTCCGCTGATGCTCCTTACCCTTCATTTACCACTCACCTCTTTCCTTTCCTGTCTTATTTACAGTGAACATATCAACCCCATATTCTGCACTATGTATGTTCCCTGTTGTTGTTCAAATTACAAGATTTGAAAAAACAAACAAACAAGTTAAAACAGTCCAAAAAGTATATTTAAGAACTGTGATGTGAAACAGTTTATATACAGTAGGTATGTAGTTTCATTGCTGGCTGGCAGGTTAGCAGTTACACTACTACTCATCTTACTGTAACGGCAATGGATGATATTTTATCTGAACTGTTACTGAATCAAGGTTTAATAAAAACATAATTTAGTCATTGAGGATTTCATAACAAAATTGAACAAGTTTTCATGTTTCCCTCCTGATGCAGAAGCTAAACCCTGATAGAGCAACACATTCTCACTCCCAACTATACCGCTGTTTGGTCAGCGCTGGTCGGTTCCTGTTCTGTTGTGACCAGGGGCAATAAATACACAACTAGTCCTCACTCCCAACTCGTCAAATAGTGCTGATTGGGTGGCCCCCCGCCGCATCGGAAAACCGACGCACGGAAGCACCCTTTAGCAACAGTATGTGACAAACCGGGCTTTCAACTAACTCCAAAGTAAACCCACCCGTGGGGTTATTCAACGGTCGTAGCAAGTGACGTAGCATTAATAACGTGAGAGTCCGCTAAGGCCGAGCAAGAGGGGAGGCAGACGGGTCAAACAAACACAAGACTTTCAACCAGGAAACGATGTTCGTGTCCCATGTGAAACTAAAAGTAATGTTGACTTATTTTGTCACGTCAGACTTTAGTAACATGACTCGTCGGTTTTGTCAGTCACGTGAGTCAGTAGTCATGTGACTCCTTAGTATCGCCAGCTGCTTGAGTCACGTGTGTCGTTAGTCAGTGAAGTTAACGTCAACGACAACCGTTTCCTAACTTCCTGCGAAAAAGGACGTTCATTTTGAAAGGTCACTATGCATGTAATGAGCGTATATAGACACTCCGTCCCTGGTCCGTCCCAAAGTAATGCAAGAGTGGTACCCCATGCATCGGTCTCCGATACCGAGGGGCACTGTCCAAGCAGCGGTATTTGACGAGTTGGGAGTGAGAATTTGTTGGTAGCATGGATAGCGTGAACCTCAGTGTGTGTCATATACGGTTTATACGGTATAGGCAACGAAACTATGGTAACGGTTAGGTTTAAGCAACAAAACCACTTCGTTAGGATTACTTTAAGTGCAGCCATGACTAAATAAAATATGTATCTAAATAAGGTAACATAAGTACGGAAAACACATCATTAACGTAACTTTAATGCCCAGACACACCAACCCGACAGCAAAGAACTAGCGGCAACGAAGGCTGACCGTTGAGTTGCTTCACGCCGTTATGCTCGAACACACCGCAGAGACTACACCAGCAGACGGCGGTTAGTCTGTATTCATCATTCAAAAAGAGAAACCGGAAGACTGAGGACGGCGGATATACAAGCCGTTGTTATGATACGTACATGAAACAAAGTGGCGACTGAAACGCTACCTTGGTCCGTCCAAAAGTAACACAAGTGGGGTACCCCGTGTGTCGGTCTCTGATGCCGAGGTGCACTGACCAAGTGGTATTTGACTAGTTGGAAGTAAGAATGTGTTGGTTGTGGCGACCCTTAACGGGAGCAGCCAAAAGACGAACAATAACAAGTATCAGCCCAAAACAGTACAGGCCAATCAGGTTTCTCCCAGTCCTGATGAGTGCACTGGTATTTAGATACATGAGAAAAGCATTCTATATTGAGAACTGATAAACAGACCTGCCTTGGCCATCTTTCCATCTTTCATCACGTTGCCTGATTGGAACTGGTACCTTACACTTTGGCCATTTGCATTTTAATTCTAACACCCAGGCATCTATGACCAAGGTGGAAACGCCCCTGGGATCCACACTTAACTGTACAGTACTTGTAGTGGCAAACCATCAACCAACAAACACCACAATGCTACAGGTTAAATCCTCAGCCATGGCTGGATATAGAACAGACCAATGGCTCGACTGTGAGTGAAACCAGATGTTGACTTTCATTGTGGACAGACATGACTGTCCAAGTCAAACGGATTTGCATAGTGCAGTCAGATTTCTGTTCGACTGCCAGAGATGTCATTTTTGCCAATAATTGCATCCTGTTGCAATGTGAGAACAAGTTGTGTATGAATGAAAGTGATAAATCACACAAATCTCAGTCCAGAACAGCAGCACTTTAACACTATTTAATTATCATTAACAAGTAATACATTTATAAAATGACAACTAATTGATTTGCATTTAAATGATGCATTTATAACCTAAAAATAAGAATATAAAGATCAATACATTTGCTAATTAATCAAATTCCATATTCTGTATTTAAAGAGTTGAATTAATTTCAAAATTCAACATTGAAGACCACAAATCCCAGTGTGCATCTGTGTGCAGTAGTTGGGTAACCTTTAACAGACTGCGGCCCAATCCCAATGTAGGCAGCCACATGGTACCGCTGGCCACAACCCAATGCCAGCCTCTCTTTCTCAGTTTTTACATAGCATTATCTGTGAGTAACATTGTTTATTGACATAAAAGTGACAAAAGTTTGAATATGTGTGAGATACTGTGCAGTGATGCAGCATTTTCATTTGTATTTTCCTGTTCTTTATCCACAGTTTTACACATACTCCTATTAAACTGCCAAATTCAACATATCAGCCTGGTCCTTGGAGCTTGATTAGGAGAGTGTTTATCTGTCTGTATAGCTCACTTAGCGAGGACAGAACAATGATGATTATCACTTATAAATTGTTAAAGATCAGCTGTGGCAGATTATACTTCTTTATTAATCATGTTTGTTGGTGTGTAATTCTTGTTCTAAAGGAAGGATTTTTCCTGTTGTGTGCCACCAGTACCATAGTTTCGGTCTTACAGCATGCTGGACGTGTGTTGTAATCAATAGTTAAGTTCTCAGAGTTTAGTCATTATTTCCATCCTGCTGATGTCAGAGAGTTCAAGAAAGACAATGGTTCAAGGCTTCCTGGTCTTGTGGTGCGTGTGTGTGTGTGTGTGTGTGTGTGTGTGTGAGAGAGTGTGTGTGTGTGAGTACCAATGCGAGGGTGTGTGTGCACGTGCTTTTGAGTGAGGTTCATACAGTTGTTTTGGTTTGGAGTTGAGAGTTGAGTATAAGTGCAGTGAAAACCACGGAGGGCAAGAGGAGTTCACTGTGACCTAGAAGACTGTGTGTAAGTGTGTGTGTGTCTGTGTGTCTGTGTGTGTGTGCGCGTGTATAACTGTGTATGAATGTGAGAGAGAGAAAGACAGACAGAGAATGAGACGGAACAGTGTTTGTGAATAAGCATCAGTTTATGTGTGATGTGTTAATTAGGTGTGTGTTAGTTAGGCGTGTGTTAGTTAGGTGTGTGTTAGTTAGGTGTGTATCAGGGAACCTGCTTGGTCCAAAGTGAACAATTAACCTTCCATCAACTCCCAAACTGTCTCATTTACATGTTGTATCTTTGAATTCATCTCACAGAGAAATAGAAAATGAAACTTCGTGGTTTTAGAGGCAGATGGTGTTGGGGTTATTTCTTGACTAACACCAGCTGTTTGCAGTGATAGTGACCCTGAAGTCAAATTCATGGGCAAAAAATCTTTAACCCCTGACGCCCACTGGGTTCCATACTGTACACACACAAACACAGAGGAATTAATAGTAATCTTAAATTCCAAAACATGGAACTGACTAGTAAACAGCAGTGGTCCATTTAAATCAGTGTTAATAAGTGCCAGTACTTCTCTTATTCACATGTTGGTGTGTGTATCGGCCGCTATCAGCAATCTCTTGCTCCTACTCCTACTTATTTATTCATCTATTATTTCTTTAACCCTCTAAACATGTTTTACTCTGTCAGTCATAATCAGTTGTGATTTTATTGCTATATTATTATAGTGAGGATCTGCATCTTCTATAGTAGGCCTATAATACTCCAATAATATTCCATCTGAAACATTATAGAGTTAAGGTAGTGTGTTTGTATATTTACTAGGGCTGTCAAACAATTAAAATATTTAATCGCGATTAATCGCACATTTTTATTCTGTTCAAAATGTACCTTTAAGGGAGATTTGTCAAGTATTTAATCCTCTTATCAACATGGGAGTGGACAAATATGCTGCTTTATGCAAATGTATGTATATATTTATTATTGTAAATCAATTAACAACACAAAACAATGACAGATATTGTCCAGAAACCCTCACAGGTACTACATTTAGCATAAAACAATATGCTCCAATCATAACATGGCAAACTGCAGCCCAACAGGCAACAACAGCTGTCAGTGTGTCATTGTGCTGACTTGACTATGACTTGCCCCAAACTGCATGTGATTATCATAAAGTGGGCATGTCTGTAAAGGGGAGACTCGTGGGTACCCATAGAACCCATTTACATTCACTGATCTGGAGGTCAGAGGTCAAGGGACCCCTTTGAAAATGGACATGACAGTTTTTCCACTCCAAATTTAGTGTAAGTTTGGAGCATTATTTAGGCTTCTTCACTACAAGCTAGTATGACATGGTTGGTACCGATGGATTCCTCAGGTTTGCATATGATGCCAGTATCTTCACTCTAGCTTTAAAACTGAGCCCTCTACAACATCAAAATTGCAAGTTGTGTTAATGCATTAAAGAAATTAGTGGCGTTAAAACTAATTTGCATTAAGGCGTTATTATCACATTAACTCTGACAGCCCTGATATTTACTCATAGTGTTAATAGTTAAAGTGCTTTCCTGTGTTATTTGTAGCCTGTAGTATAGGAGGGTCTCATTCAGGTTTTAGGAGCAGTGTCTCAGTCAGGATGCTCAGACATATTACACAGCAGGATAAAGAGACACATGCTGAATTTCTACAGTGAATAAAAGATTCTCGGAAATATTGGGTTTGGAGGTCCACCCTCACTACCGGTGAGTACCGGCCCACTCCAAGCACTGATTTGAATAGTTTTCAGAGGCCTTGACCTCTTGCAGCCTCACCACAGACATACAGTGCCTGAGTCTCAAGTGTTAGCAGGCTAATATTAGTAGATGCTTTGAAAATTCAGGTATTTTATAGGTATATTAATATACTCTATGCATCTTTTTGCCTAATTCTAACATCACTATAATATTTTAAAATAGGTCCAATACAATTTGTCTGTTAAAAGTATTGCATTTACATAGTAACTTTTTCTACATTTATCTTCTCTTTTTATATCAGTATCTATACAGGATATATGGCTAATATTTTAGGGACTGTGTGTGTGTGCGTGTGTGTGTGTGTGTGTGTGTGTGTGTGCTTCCTATCCAGAAGCCCTCCAGATAACAGGGAGTATAGACAGAATATTCATCCCATATAATCACACCCACCCACAATACACAGTTAATTATTACAAAATAGCACTGAAATCAGTGTTGACACATGCACTTTTCAAATTTGTACATTGCATGGCATTCTGGTGGCCTGATAAGAAAAGTGCGTCGTTATGCGTCCATGTTGCTGAGCCACTATGAGTCACTGTACTAATCACAGGGAAGCGATTAAACTCTATACGTCTTTTTTATCACCATACCTTTATTAGTGAAAGCTATCTCATGTATCAGTCACTGCACATATATTGCTAGGAGCTGTTTGAATCTCCCCACCTTTATTTGTCAGAGATACTGAATGTGTCAGCATATTATAGGTATTTGTACCACCCAACTTAAATTAAGTGGATTGATATATGCCTTAATATGTATAGAAAATACTGCCAAGTCTGCCATATTTTCTATACTATCACCAAGCAATAGTTATCGTCCACATTTGATATGTAGGCATGTACCTATATGTACACTTTGTGTGTAATTACCTTCAGTCCCTACACTTTTCTTGATGTACAGTACATTATTACCATATACACACACACATTGAGGCGGGAAACATTAGAAAGAATGCTGCTGTCACGAAAAGTTCTTTTATAGATGCAGAATTTACTTCTCTGAGCCTTTTGATGAATATAAATAAGAAAATCAAGAACATTCTGCTACTTTCGGAGGTGGTGTTTAAACAAGTCTTTACATAGTTTATAGTGTTTACAATGAAACTACTTTCAATACAAGCTGTCCTCACTCAAAGAACGGCTGTATAGATCGTCTGAGCAAGCAGCTTATTATGACTGTAGACTGTAGCGGACGTAGTCACCGTGACGTCACCCATTGGTTTGTGGACTGTTGTTTTGAAAACTTCGAGATCTGCATTTTGGTCATTGCAATCTTGGTCTTTTGCAACTAAATACAACCACACGCTGAAAAAGACATTTTTAGGCGACCAATTAACTTTCATGGAGTGAAAACACACTGTGAAGGGTTAAAAGACAAAAACACGGACAACTCCCAGACCGGACAACGCCGTGGTAGCGACCTGTCAATCACAAGGTAGCCACGCCCTAAAGCATCCCCTGCTTTATGGTCTATTTGACTCTAAACAGGACCATCATTAACTAAATGAACATCATGCTGTAGTGAAGAAGACTTGAAACAAGAGATTATAAACCATAAACTTATGTTTACAATGTTTACTGAGGTAATAAATCAAGAGAGAAGTAGTATAAAGTATAAAGACAGACAAAGTCCACTTAGGGAGGAGGTCGGGGTGGAGTTTTTGATTTTGATTCTTAGTTTCAGGTGATTATACACTAATGAAAACATAGTTATGAATATTATATTCCATTTCTGCTAATAGATCCCCTGAAATGCTACACACCGTACCTTTATCCCAAACTATGATCTTTTCCTAAACCTAACAAAGTAGTTCCATTTCACAACGTTAACCACGTGTTTAAAACTGCTAGCGGTTAAGCATAGCAATTGTGCATTTTGCAATAAAAGCAACACATTTGGCACAGATGTAGGTTTATATGTTTTGAAAAGATATAGATATCGGGGCACCGAAATGCAGAAAACAGATTTTATGACTCTGACCATTTCTCTTTCCCAGGGGCCAAATTGGCAGCGCCCGGATATCTGTATCTTTTCATAACATATAAACCTACATCTGTGCCAAATTTGTTGCTTTTATCGCAAAATGCACAATTGTTATGAATATTTCAGCTTAGCTGCCCCACATTTCAAAGTGTTAAATCAACCTGTTCGGATACCGATGCACGGAGGCACCGGTCTGTCACCTAACGCCAATGTAAAACTACCCGCGGTATTACTCGACGGTCAGAGCACGTGACGTAGTATTAAGAGCGTGAGAGTCCGCTCATGGTGGGCGAGAGGGGTGGTGGACGGATCAAACAAACACAAGACTTACACCCAGGAGGCCGGGGTCGATGGCCCGTGTGAAACTAAAAGTTTGACTGACGTTGAATTATTTTGTCACATAGTCCCGTGAGTCACATGATTGCTTGTCATGTGAGCCGTTAGTCACGTGAGCGATTAGTCACTCAGTACTCACGGGAGTCAAACGTCAGCGACGTTAACATCAACCATGACGTTTCCTAAACTTAACCGCAAGTGGTTGTGTTGCCTAAACTTAAACTTATTTTATATATTCTAAAGGACACTATTAAATTCAATTAATTTTATATAGCGTCAGACGTTATCTCAAGACGCTACACTATGCATATAAGGAGTGTATATTGACACACCGTCCCTAGTGTGTGGAATAGTAACACAAGAGGGGCACCCCGGGCGTCGGTCTCCGATGCCGGGGGGCACTGACCAAGCAGCAGTATTTGACGAGTTGGGAGTGAGAATGTGTTGGTTAAATAGGACATCATATATGTTGTTTTGGGAGTCATTGGCAAACGACCTCTTCTGTCATTGAGGTATGAGGACATAATGACACTTGAACCCCATTTCAGTGCTTCAACTAAAACTATTGTGTTTGATCTGTCTACCACTCAGAATAGAGGATCCAGAGCATAATCCACTGTATTGTATACAGTAATACCACAATCCGTTATATTGTGTACTATGCAACTATATTATGTTAATGTATTAAGCAGTTTTTTCTGCTCCACATGTGGCTGGACAAAAGTAGGTATGGGGATGTCAGTCACTTTTTATCCAGAGGGCGATACTACTGATCAGATTGATGCTGACTTTTGAGCTATTAAATTATTTCCTCCATGAAGTTACGCAATTCATAGGGACATGACCAGAAAAGGTGAGACGGGGTCCCATTTCCTGGTTTATGATGGCCCAACTGGCTGGAATAGAGGATTAAATCATTGCCAGCTGAAGCTATTCTACCTGGACTTACATTCTCCCGCCTGTCGAAAAACATGCTAGCTAGGCATTTTTAGTCCACAAGACATGTGCATGCAGCTCAAGATTTGTGTCCACTTCTACAGATACCTAATGTAGTAAAAGACCCTGATATTCTTCCAAACAGACACAGACATGGACAATGGATTCATTATACTGTTCTATGATTCTATAATGGATAACCATGCAGCCATAAATGTGCTAAACACGGTCCCTTGCAGCTATATGGACGTGGAAAGAATCATCTGGGCTTTAACAGAACCACTTGCTCATCTGTTCTCTGAGCGTTGTCACCCTGCTGAGTTAACGGTTCTATACTGACTGTTGTGTGTCCAGGATCATGCTCACTGTTACACAAGGCCTTTGTTCCTGCACGGATGCATTGTTTGTCTGTCATGGAGTTCAGGCAAGGACTCTAAACACATTCACGCACACTCATTTTAGATTCTGGCATTTGTCTTACAGAACCAGGCCGAGAGAGAAAGTGTGTAGAAGTGTATTGTGTTTGTGTATTTAAAGAGATAACACGAGTGTAAATGTGAGTGTGCAGAGAGAGAGAGAGATTGTAGGGAAAAGTGAAAGTATGTGTTGGTGTGTATGCAGGGTGAAACAACAACCAGAGCATGTGAAGAGATAGCAACTATAAGGCATGGTTACAGTATTGTAGACTGCAATATTCTGTGGTCCAGTGGTGGACGGGTCAAACAAAGACAAGACTTTTGTGTCCCGTGTGAAACTAAAAGTAACGTTGACTTATCAAATCAATGTGCGATATTAGCTGCAAAATATGTTGACTGTTGCCATGCAATAACAGGTGCTACAAGCTCCAAACATGTTTCTGATTGACTACATCTGTAAAAGAATGTATATTTAAAATGGATTTGGTATATTGTGATTGTGATTATTTTGTGATTATTTTTTGTGAAATGTAATTATTCATTAATATGCAATTTAGCTTTGGCAATAATGTAACCTGAACATTCATGCCAATGAAGCTTATTTGAATTTGAATTTGACTTATTTTGTCAGTCTATAGTCACCTGACTCGTCGGTATCGTCAGTCCTGTGAGTCTCGTGGGTCGTTAGTTACGTGAGTCGTTAGTAACGTCAGTCCTGTGTGTCCTGTGAGTCGCTAGTCAGTGATGCCAACGTCAACCATGACCGTTTCCTAACCCTACCTAAGTGGTTGTGTTGCCTAAACCTAACTTTCTGTGAAAAAAGAAGTTTATTTTGAAAGGACACTATACATGTAACAAGAGTATATCGACACACCATACCTGGTTGGTCTAAAAGTAAGTTTCCGATGCCGAGGGGCACTGACCAGGCAGGAGGTATTTGAAGAGTTGGGAGTCAGAATGTATTGAATATTCAGATATTTGCCTAAAAATTTTAATTTTTAAAATTCTAAAAAATGTGTTTTACCATCACCAAGACCATAGGGTTACAATGAACAAAAACAACGGAACGCAATGACCCTGATACTTTATAAGCTCCTTGATGCTCGGGCAGTTGCCTGCTTTGCCAGGTTGGTAATCCAGGCTTGTCCCCTACCCCTGATATACAGCTAAGGGATTACAGGGCCCTAAAATCCAGTTTCTTCAGCAGAAATGTACCTGTGTTAATCAAGTTTCTCTTGCTAATAAATACATTCCAAAAAAAGGAATTTGTACTTTCTTTTTTATTGACTTCACTAGATAAAAAAAAAAAGACACCTCATGGCCTCAGTATAATACAGTCATACAGTGTCAGGCTTACAGGACAGTGAGATGTGCTGCAGCACATGTGCTGTACTCACTACTCTGTTTACTTTCCGACCAAAACACTGATTACACACACACACACACACACACGTGCGCCAGCACTGCTATCAACGTCACAAAACACCGCCAACCACTACACTACACACGTACATACACGCACACACAGCGCCACTCGACTATCAACAGGAAACATCTTTTGCAGAACAGGAAGTGCTGCTCTCTAATTGGCTGGGTGTGATTCAGTGAGAACTGTGTCTCAGCCAATCAGGGAGCTCTTATTTTAGGGGTAGGTATAAAAGGAGAGGGACTGCTCTGCTGATGGTCAGACTGAGGGTGACATGTCTGTGTGTGTGTTCCCAGTTAAATTACTCACAACTTCCCCTTTGTCTTCTTAACACGGACTCATTTTTTACATTAAATGTCACATGCAGTCAAAACATTTTAAAGTTATTGTGACAATAAGATGTTTTTCTGTCTCTGCTAGCGTCACTGATCTAGCTTTAACATGAAGGCCTCTAACACAAGCCATCCCCACAGCTCACTTTCATTTGGCTTCATGTTGTAACATGAGACTGTATATTAGTCAACAGCACAGCAGCACGGTTCATGATCAAACTCCAGACTTACTCATGTTGACTGTACGTTTGATCTTCAAGCTTTGAAACGATATTTTAGATTCCTCTTGTGAGTGGTTAAAGGGACAAACGCATATATGTGTGTAGAAAAGTATTGTAAATGTATTCACCAAAAGGTTGGAGAAGCCGCCTGGTAAGCTCGTAGTAAAACATTGTTTAGGTTGTTTGTCGCAAAATCTCAATTAAAGGCACATTTATGAACTTAAAGCTACAGTAGGTAGAATATTTTTAGCATCATTGGGCAAAAATTCCATAATAACCTTTTAGCATATTGAAATTCAAGTGTTCTAAGAAAAAACTAGACTTCTGCGCCTCCTCATGGCTCTGTTTACAGGCTTTAGAACATCTAACCTGTGACGGGAGACTTTGACCAATCACCAATGCTTGGTATTTCCTCAACTGATCTCAACATGGCGTTCAAGTCATAAAGTTTCTAATTTTACAGCTAAACCGTACATTAAAAGATGATTCTGAAAACATTTTATTCGAGAAATAGGCATTACAATAACAGAATATTAATTCATATTTGATTAGCGCTGCCTACTGTGACCGTTTGATCAGAGTTTGTGAGTGATTGACAACTGCTCAGAGACAGCAAGGCTCCAGATCAGCTCTGATTGGTTGTTTTTGGGAAATCTTACAGATGCCATTGGGAGCACCGGAGGACACCGGAGGACACAGAGGCACATGACTTTGTTTTTCAGATTACCTACCTCATGCACTACTGTCTGGATATAGTGACTGTTTTATAAAATAACTTTTTTTAATCATATTTACTCATCATATTAAAAACCTGCCTATTTCAGCTTTAATCTTGAATAATTATTTATGAGTGGATTTATCATTCTTTATTTATTTTCATTTAAAGGAATAATATGTAACATTTCCATATTAAAATGTCTAAAAACGGAGTTTACTTGTATGTAACATATATATTTTTAGTAGTGTACTTACATTATCCTAAATGTTTCCAACAATGTTAAATCCTCAGTTTTATTAATAGTAACAGAGCATTTCATTTTGTCTCTTGTCAATGACGACATATCCACGTTGCCCCTGCCAGTTCCTATTATTTCTGGGGAAACACCGGATGATACGTCAGAGAGCGTGGAAGGAAGCCGGCGATCCAGCCGTGTAGCATCGCCGTTTGCTGCAGCCACCAAGCTAATGTGTACAGTAACGTTATAGCGTTACAACAACGTTCAACATGCTCATAAAGTTATTTTTGATTGACCATGGTTCAGAGTGCTGGGCTAACCCACGATTAAATCCTCCACATAACATTAGCTAACGTTACAGTAACATTAGCTCTATGGGCAGTCGACTCATCTAATGGTAAGTTAGCAAATTAATGTTACGTTACTATTTCATTAGAATGAAATCACAAAACGTGAATAAACGTAATGTCAGTAAAACTTTTTATAACTTTTATATGATGATATTGTCAGAAAGATTTTCATCAGCAATGGTGAAGATGCCAGCTCCCATGATCCACGCTACTTCACAACGTCATATGACAACTCCTTTTGTTATTGTTTTGATTGAAAGCCCGTCGCAGCAGAAATGACATATTGTGCGTTTCAGCCATTATTTCCCTGTTAATGATATTTTGTGGTTACTGTTTGTAAACACACAGCATTCAAATTTGGCCCCTCCTCCACAGCTCAATGAGCCGAGACAGAGAGAGCAACGATGGTTGAGCTAGCTAGAGAGTGAATGAAGAGAGGGAACAGCGTTAGTGAGAACAAAGCAGTGAATCAGAGAAATTAAATATAATTTTCTAATGTTTTCACGTTCTTAAGCACAAAATAAACACACCCACACCTCCACATAACCCTGCAGGAAGGTTGCCCGATTTTTTGTGAACGCAACTGAAGCGCACGCTTCATCCTGTCTGCTGTGGTCTGTCTGCTCTGTGTGTGTATGCATGTGTGTGTGTGTGTGTGTGTGTGTGTGCCTCGGTAAGACCGACACACCGATAGCAGCACAGGGCAGAGAGAGAGGAGAAGCACTGAAACACATAGTGTGTATAGTTCTGTTTAGGCTACTATGTGTAATGTGTAATGCTGCTGTGGGGGCCGCACTGTGCATGTTTACAAGCCTGAAAAACAAATCAAATAAGTATGTTATTCATGTCATTCATGTTGTACACACATTCCTTTTGCTTTAAAGGCTCTGAAAACATATTTTCTCAATCAGCTTCTCACTAAGTTATGTAATATACTCGTGATTTAAAACCAAGTTTTCTGAGGCTTCAGTAATTTGATAAAATGACATCAAAGTGCACCAGTACATTTGGTGAACTTCACTGAAAAGCTTCTCTATTTCCCATCTGCCCTGTTGTCATAGAGAAACTATGCACCGCATACATAGTTCTGAATGTAATCTATGAGTCTATGCAGCAGATATTCATGAAACTGTTCTCGATCAGCCTACATGACACATCTCAATGTGAGCTGATGAAACCACTGCTTTACTGTGTGTTACTGTATGTGTTCAGAGGATTCATCTGACTGCACACACAAACACACAAGCGTGCGTGCGCCCACACACACACACACACATGCACGCACACAATTACAGACCTCATCTCTTTACATTCCTCATCCACTTCAGATGAATGTTTCATCAAACCAGCAGATGTAATTTCACTTTATCGTTGCAGTGTTATCTCTCATGTCTGTGTCTTTATCTTTGTCTCAGCTGACTGAAAACATCCCCGTCTGAGATAAGAAGCTGCTCTGATGAGAGGTAGAAGAATCTGAGGTGAAAAAGCCAGCGGTGTGTCATACAAGCCTGACTGGGAACACTAAAGGAATTTACAAATCTTAACAGATGTTGAAAATGTGAGACACCCCACACATAACGACATGTTATGTTAAAATGAACAGTTTTGTTGTGTGGAGAGCAACGATTTGGCCAAAACAGAACACCCCACACTAACAGAACAACAATTCATGAACAACATGGGTCCCCACTTAAAAAAAAACCTCACAAAATCTCTGGCGATCAAATGTGACTTCAGTGTAAACAAACATGGCGGACGACGGGCAGGAAGAATTGGCGAAGTGAGTTTTTCCACTACTTTGAACTGAAAATTCATGAAGGATGGATGGATGAAGTCATGGAGACACGTTAAATAAACACTCATGTTGTTGCCACAAATGAACAAGTTGGTCCTCCTCTCTGAGCTACATCCACCTCGCCAAAGAACTTATATTGCTAAGAAGTGAAAGTCAATTGTTTGTTCCATTGCAACATCAGCGCCCAGTGGCAAAGCTACGTTTCCGCCATTTTGGACTGAAAGTGACTACCGAACGCCAGTAAAACGTCCACTTAAAGAGTGCCGTACAAAAGTAAAACAAAAATATTTCTCTTCTATTGTCATAGTCTACTGAAATGGCCTGTGTTGAACAATAACATTTTATAAATATAATAAGCATTTTCAGTCGTTTTCAAGCGTTCTCTTATCAAAAAAATACTGAGTGTCCTCTCTTTGCTTCTATACTCTTTGACGGCGGTGGTTGTCCTTCCTTCTTCGGTCAGCTTGGTTCTCAATTGGCTATCGTCCTTTCCCACGTGACTGCGTCATCGGCTGTCCTCGGGGTTCCCCACACACACAACAGGATGTCCGTAGATACTGAACGTTCAATATTTACTATTTATTTATATTTAAATCAGTGTGGCCAGGATGGACTTCTGAGCAGATCAGGGGATGTAAAAACACTCTTAACATACCTCACACCACCACAGGAATATCTGGAAAGATCATCTTTAGAACCATCAAACACATCTGGGCTGTACTGACCATTACCGGGAGAGGGGGGGCAATCAGGCCCAAAGTGAGCTCGATTCTCGTGCCGGCATTACTTAGCACTCGGAGACATGTAAGGATCCTGTTCACGAGATCAACTCTACACAGTCATGATTTTCAAATCCCATCACTGGAAATCTGTGGTTTCAATGTCAGTCATTGACTGAGCTAGACCTCTACAGAGTTTGAAGTGGGAGGTCTCGTTGATTTTCAAAGGCAATGTTAGGTGAGGTGACTGACAGTTGGAGCTCTTCAAGGCTCGGATGGACATGAGACTCTTCTGGTTGAATCATCAGTACAATATCTGGTTTGTTGATTCAAAAGTCAAAGGTACAAGCCTGTGGATATAAAATCTGAGAAGAAGTAAACTTTAATTCACAAGGTTCATTTCAGTAACATCTAATCAGTAAACTGTTGAGCGAACGTTACAGACTACTTTTTCAGTCGTTTTGATCAGTTCACTTTCACATCCTGAGTTATTCCATTTGCAAAGACAAAATCTTCTGAACATGCCACAGCTCTGGTTCACACCTCTGACTGAATAGGAGCGGAACAATAGTACCCTCAAACACGCACACACACACACCTTGCAACTGTATAGCTGCTGAGGTTTCTCACTTATTTTTATTACAGTAGTGACTTTATTTGATGGCTGAATGCTGAATCACATTTGTGCAGCAGGTCTCTTGATGTGGCTGCTGGTATAAGCATGTGGTTAGATAGTTAGACAGTACAGGCATGCAAACTCATCAGGGGTGAAAAAGATGCAAACCCCCTTAATATAATATTTTTTAATCGTGCAATTTGGTGTATTCTGGCCATGATTTTTATCCCTGGCAAAAGCACCAATTTATAAATGTATAAAATAAAACTGGTGCATTAGGAGGAGTGTTTCAGTTCGTTCCACCGTGGCTATATGCCAATGTAAATGCCAATTACTTCTGTAACTGTTTAATCCCGTTCTGCTTTTGCATCTAAAGGCTGCTTGAAAGCAGCGGGGATAAGGAGTTGGTGCTCTGGGTTGTTTTTACCTCGTCCTGGTGATCGTCACATCTGTGTGATGCCGTTGAATGTGCGTCACCATGTCTGATGTGTTAACTTTCCATTCACATTTCCTACAACGGTGGAGCAACGCCGTCCTCGTCTTATACACAAAGCTCAGTGTTTCATTTTCTCTTGCCATAGTGTGACTGCCAATCCTCTCATTGTTCTAACCTCAGCAGTTGTTGCTAGCAGCGTACGGCTAAAAGATTCCGAGCGGAACTCGTGCTTGTGAATTTTGGTTCCGCATTACGTGCATCAGTCCTTTTTGCGTTAGAGGTAAAAATCAACAGACTATGACGGAATAATTCACTTTCCACCGATATGGAGCACTTGCACCCATTAACAACCCCCCCACCCCCCACCTCAAAAAAAATTAAAAATGTATCAGATCTGCACGAATCATGTACCATGTCATGTGACCTATTTTGGTGATTCAAAAGGTGACCAGTTTGCAAGCCTGGCAGCAGGTGTGCCATTTTATCGCTCTAAAAATAATCAATCAGTCAAATCTGAATATCTGATGATTTACACACAGATTCACCACTCAGAAGAAACTTTAGAACATGTTGTATTTCAGTGGAAGAATGTAACTCGTTGCAGATAGGGTGGGGAGGCACTGTGACATGTCGGGGCCTAAAGTGACTGTAGACTGTATAAAATACAGACGTAGTCTCCGTGATGTCACCCGTAGGTTTCTGAAGAGCAAAGTGGGAGCTCTGGCCGTGACAACTCCAGCTAATCCAAAAATGGGCAAAGAGGTGGTGCGTGGATGGAGCTGAGGCGGGCCAAATAAAACACGGCCACCTAGCTTGAAGCTACGAAGCTAGCTAAGGCTAATAAGCTAGGCTAAGATGCTAGGCAATATCATGGAAGAGAACTGGCTACATGTAGCCGGCTAACATTAACCCTGTGGTCTTGTTGATCCCGGTTGCTGGTTGGTACCGGTGCTAACATAAATAAAATAATACTGACGTCAGAATTTCACTCAAAAGTGTGTGTGGATTGACTTCCTTTTGGAGCCAACCTCAAGTGGCCATTCGATGAACTTCAGTTTATGTCACTTCCACGTTGGCTTAATTTTTCAGCCTTGCTTGAAAGTGACCCACAGCCAACTACTGTGTTTCTGTTTGCTTTCTGTTTGTTTCTTAACCTATTTGTGCCCTCAGCAAATACTGTACCGGACCTGTGGAATGCTGTTCTGAGACATGGATCCAATCTGTTGATCATATACTGTATATCTTACATTGGCCTCATGTAAGCTTTTTCCACACATCCCCTTTTTCTTCACATGTATGTGCATGTGTTTTTCTCTTTACTTTTGAGTGTGTGTGTGTGTGTGTGTGTGTGTGTTTTTGTGTGTGGTCGTCTAATGCTGGCTGGCCTGATGTAATCTAACAATACAATGAGAGCTGATGGGATGGGATGGAATCCAGCCATGCTTGGCTCAGTTTCAGGAGTGTTAAAAGCTGCAGGCGTCACAGTGGAGCGTTGCTCCGTGCACATCTCTCATCAGCCAAGCCCACTGTGATTACTCGTCTGCTGCCAGTGGCTGATGCTCCCAAATCACTGCAGGTCCCAGGCTAACACAATTATAGAAGGGGGGAAATCCAGAAACTCTGGTGCCAGCTATGTGTGTGTGTGTGTGTGTGTGTGTGTGTGTGTGTACACTTTATGTGTCAGAATGTGTGTGTGTGAGGTCATTTTATTACATGGTTTCAGTGCCAGCCTGCTTCCCCTCTCTGCCATCCAAGTCCTAAGTTAGAAAAAGCACCTCTGGGTGCTGCCAGGGATACATTAACAGAGTTGCAGAGAGCTGTGACGCACTTGTGATGAAAGCTTAAAACACACACACACACACACACCACTGCTGAGAGAGGCTCTCACTATGACCACAGTCAAGTAGGTTGCCAAGTAAAGTCAAACAATCACAATGTGTGCATGTGCGTAGTTGTTGTTTGCACCCCAAGAAAGTAATTAAGCTTTTTCCCTGAAGAGGTAGACAAGGAGGAAAAAGAGGAGCGATAAAGAGGATAGGACAGGAGAAGAGGAAGTAAAAGGAGAGGAGAGGAGTCTCTCCGAGCCAACACAAAGATAAAACTCTCCATTGGGAGTGTGATAAACCGTGTTTAAAAGAGGGGCTCAGTCTCGGCTCAGGCCTAATTAGCGTTATTAGACAGTGTTTAATTTATGGAGTGTGTTCAGGCCTGGAGTGTTTTGCTTTGTCCTCTTGGTTTGGGTTTTGTTTTCACAGATGACTGATGGCTTATGGGCGGAGACCTTTGCAGGTTTTTTTTTTTCCATGTTTGTTCCAGCCTGGACCGAGGCTGTTCTCTGTCTAAAAATGAGCTGGTGTTTGGAAAATGGAATTCTCTGTGGGAGCTCCCTCTCTTTCACATGCCTTTATCTCCCATCCTTGTTCTTTCAAATAACAGGAAATACTCTCAAATATGAGTTATTAAAGGATCTTATTTTTCTAGTTTTCACCATAATTTATAGCAGTAATAATGACATTGTAGTCATCCAGTTAACAGCTAGGATGATGATCACTATAAAGAAGTATGATAGGTAAAGAACCCCCCAGGTTTCAAGCAAAAGTCAGGTCTTGAATTTAGCCGACACTCAAGGCTACAGAGTACCAGTGTTATTGGTTTTCGGCCACATGAGTACCCGCACTGCCTGTTGCGTTCAACCACCTCCTAGTGAAGTTGGTACACCTACTGTATGTCTCTAAGTTAAATGAATAAATGTCCTTATTGAAATGAATTTAGAGTGCCAAAAGAAAAGACTTGATAATTGAATATATAAGGATATTTGATATATAAGGAAACCTCCAAGAGCTCCAGTTGTGCATTACATTCATGGAGTAGACGCTGACCACAACAACTTACAGTAAGGGGCCGTTCACATGACACGTTTTTTGCGCGCTCAAATCCATCGTTGTCAACGTAGACACGCTCAAACGCAAGTTCCCAAGCACCTATTTTTCAGGGTGCGATGGCTGCACTCCAAGATAAAAAATAGTTCAACTTTTGGAACACTGCAGCGCGCACCGCATGTCATGTGACAAGGAATCACCAATCACAGCGAGCAGATATCTTTTCCTTCTTCTGTAAATATCAGTCTACGGTAAATACATGGAGGAGACATTAATCATTTCAGTGTCAGACTACTAAGAGCTTTACATCTGCCCCACGGACTATTTTACTTGCCTTTACTTTCCTTGCCCTTTTCGTCTTGAGGACGTCACAACATCTGGTTGAAAGGTTGACACAAAGAAATCAGGCAGTATAGCTTTACGGTGCATGACTTGACTTTGTTTAGTTTAGTCAATGAGGCTTTTACTGCTAAATTACCTCTCATCTTCATCAGTGCAACCTCCGTAGCACCTTGGATAAAAGGATGAAAGCTGGTGTTTTCCGTGTATTTTAGATGTATCTTAGTGCAACCGGCTCATAGCAGCATACAACCCATCTGATCATCTGATTGCTTGTGTTCGTTGACCTGTTGGACTTTGATGTAGAGATGTTACCGTACTCCCCAATTAATACCCAAGCTGCAGTGTGTATGACATAGTTTCTGGAGGTCACCCAGGCAATGTAGCTTCAAGAAGCCGACAACAAGGACTTGGAATTTTCCGGTTGGGGATGTTTGACGTTGTGTTTATGCAAATAAATAACACCAAAAGTTACTTCAGGGCAGAGCTGTGCTGTGCAGCACGTAGCCGCAGATAATACAAACAAAGGAATGTTAGCCTTGATCTTTTCTGGCTCACAATAATTCATGTCATCTTAAAAAATATGTCAGCAACCAATCTATCTGTCCCTTTCCAAATCTCTTCAACGTCATGTCTTGTCATATTTTGCTTCTCTCAACAGAGTGCTACAGGAATGAGTCCTTAAACCCCGAAATGAGTTCGCATTTTAGCACCTCCGGTTCCCTCGTCTGGAAGTCAATGGGTTTTTAGTTAGATGCCTGAAATCAGGTCTGTGGTTAACACAAGCTGAAGAGATTTTAACGTTTTGTTCTACGACATAAAATACAGCAATAAATATCCCACTGGTGAATTTTGAAGCCTTTTTGTGTCTTAAAAAAGGCGGTTGCTAACAAGTAGCTAAGTGAGACGACTAAACGTCATCACGCCGACTCGTCCTCCTTTACAGCCTCGTGTATACTCGCGCTCATGCGACTCATAGTTCGGCTATAGCATAACGTTAGCTGTTTACTCCTGGCGATTGCATACTCTTCATAAATCATAAAGAAGTTTGTGGAGATTATCTTACTGAACAAAACGTGTCAGTATCATAAATGTTTGTTTGCCACAGAAACCAAATGAAACAATCCCATTGGGAACCAGGGCGATGCTAACTTCTTGATTGGCCTACAAAAACATGTGATCCTGGAGCGCTCTATTAGTGACCGCTATAACACAACAGCATTCAGCCTACTACAGTTTATGTCCACCAGCTTTTACACAAGCTGATACAAGTTCTTGGTTTCTGCTAGGAAGTCAAATCTGGGTTTTAAATAGCTTTCTTCAGCAGCATACATTAGGCCTCCAATGTTTTAACTCCTTCAGTGTAGTTCCCAGTGGTTTATAATTGAAGCTTTTCCATGACTCCTCACAAAAAAAAACACCTTCCTTGATCATAGTTTGGATTTGAGTGGGTGAGTGACCCTGAAATACACGCACTTCCCTCTTCAGCCTCCTATTTTCAATTTTTTGAGCGTGGAAGAAACGCCTAAGATAACATAGAGTTTAGAGGTCCTTAAGAAAACATATATGCTCACATACTGTGTAGTCCATGCAGCACTCCTAATATGGACCCATTTCCTGGTATTTCAATCGTGTTTTTGGCTCAAATCTTGCAAACCTGCTCTGTTTAAATCTCAGTTATGCAGGCACACAGGGAGAAGTTCTTGTATGGAAGGGGACCAGCAGTGTGTAGGGAGCTGCACAATGTGTTTCAGCTGAGTGGAAAGCAGTGCAGATTAACAGGTGTCTGTGTGACGCTTTATAGAGCTCCACCTGGCCAGCAGGAATTTTAACTGGTTGACTGAGTCATCCTTTCGGACCTACCTGTGGTCCTGACACATAACACTCACTGCAGTCACACAACACAGTGTGTGTCTAGCTGGGCAAACTAAGCAGCAGCAGGAACGGTTGGTTGCTCCGTGAGTGAAGTGACTGATTCATGACAGATTGACGTGATGTGTCACAGTCATATCAGAGTTTCCATTGATTCAAAGCTAACGTGGGTGGGAGTAATAGACACAATCTGCTTGTTTTATTGGAGCAAATGTTCCCCATCTGTAGATATGCATCATTTAATGATACAGCACAATTTTATAATTCATAGCAAATTATTTCAAGGACCCCCTGGCAGAGTGCCACGGACCCCTGAGGGTCCCCTGACCCCACTTTGAGAATCACTGATTTAAGGTACTTAATATCTAAAATTCCCTCTATGTTTAAATAATTTATGGTGCAATCATACAGTACGTATGCTCCTGTAGATATCTATAGTGTAAAAGGTTAAATCTTTCATTACTTTTCCCATAGTGTGTAAAGATGTGCTGTCTGTTCACAACCTTGTGGCAGCAAAGAATTAATTACTGACACAGAGGTCTGCCAGCTCTTCTAGCAACAATACTCCCTCCCTCCCACCACCCCTGACCCCGTCTAAGCTCTATCACAGGCAGGATGCCATGGTGTGTCTGCAGGAGTGTGCAGAGGTAATGACAATCAATAAAACAGCTTTTGTGCCCAGCTCCTTGTGTGTGAGTGTGTGTGTGTGGGGGGAATACTCTGTGGTATGTTCCAGGAGGCTTTATATGGCACCTGTTGGGAGTAGCAGGAGGTGGGAGCTGGGGAAAGAACGTAAAGGAGAGGGAGATGGGAGGAGGGCACCTTTGGGCTCCATGTGGAACATCTTACACAGTAACACGGCGTAAACAGTAGATTAGTGTACAAAAACAAAGTGTGTTTCTCATACAACAAAAAGCACCATCCAATCACAGTCCTGTCTGTGTTTGATTATGAGTGCATTTTGTATTTGCATGCTGCCTCTTTTACTGTCAAGCCAGTTGATGTAGATTTGTTGCCTTATGATGCATAAAGAGAGTTTGGCTGGTCTTTCTCATGGAAATAACTTCAATAAAGCCTGTGTCAGTCATAATTCTTGTGTGTCACATAAGCCGTAAGCTGTATACTGGTGTACTAGGGCCATTGTAGGTAAAAACAAATAATTGCAGAGCCAGGGGACGGGGGTAATATTCCCAGAAAAAAATAAATTTCCAAGATTAAAGTCGTAAATTTACAAGGAAAAGAAAAAAGTGGATGTTCTCTGAGATTGATGTGGCAAATTCACGAGAAAAAACTCACAAATTTGCAAGATTATAAAGTCAGAAATTTACGAGAAAAAACCTCTGGTCAAACTGTGGTAATGAAAAAGAGTGTCTTTCTTGGAATATTACCCCCCTCCCCCAGCTCCATAATATATATTTTTTTTACCTACAATAGCCCTAATAGAGAGGCGAGGGCCTTCCCCTTCCAGTGGACCACCATGGGACCTTCTTTCAGAGAAAATATGTACGGTAGTCAACGGAGAGACAAATATTGTTTTGATCCTGTTTGAAATGCACCATGAATCACATGATGTTTGTCAATTTAAAAGATCATTTTGCAAGTCAAGAAAGTCTCAGTTTGTTGTAAAACTGTTGAAATATAAAACTGTGAAAATACGTAATCAGAAAGACGACACACCCAAAAGTAGCGTAGTGGCGTCTCTCTCTCTGAAGCTACGATGTCTGTGTGTTTCCTACTGGGATGAACTCACACCAGCAACGGGTCTGATCCTTCTTTCTCTTCCCGGCTGATAAAAAGACCAGGAGTCGCTGGATAAAACACATCAGGTCAGATAACGTTTCATTTGTGCGTTGAACATAGCTAGGCTAGCTGGCTAGTGTCGGTGACGTATATTTTAAATTGACAAACATCATGTGTGTGATTCATGGCGCAATTCAAACGGGATCAAAAAAATATTTGTCTCTCCCCGTTGACTACGTACATATTTTTTCCAAAATAAGGCACACCTGATTCATCTTCTGATCCCTTTTCCAAAAACGTGCCTCTCTGTTGTGTTTCAAACCTTTTCTGACAAAACTTCCCTGTCGTTGCAGTTTGTTGCTGCTCCACCCTTCTCCTCTCCAACACCACCATCTTCTAGCCCCCCGGAGGGGTCTCCAGAGCCCAGGAACTTTACAAAGTTCTAGACAGCTGTTCTGGCTGTTGGAGAACCTCGCCAATGCAACACAATCGGTGACATTATTTTTTGCCGTCCTTCTCAATGACAAGTCTAATCAGTAGTGGAGCGGATACAAGTATACATGTGCAAAGTAGGGCTGTCAATCGATTAAAATATTTAATCACGATTAATCGCAAATTAATCACACATTTTTTATCTGTTCAAAATGTACCTTAAAGGGAGATTTGACAAGTATTTAATACTCTTATCAACATGGGAGTGGACAAATATGCTGCTTTATGCAAATGTATGTATATATTTATTATTAGAAATCAATTAATAACACAAAACAATGACAGATATTGTTCAGAAACCCTCACAGGTACTGCATTTAGCATAAAACAATATGCTCCAATCATAACATGGCAAACTGCAGCCCAACAGGCAACAACAGCTGTCAGTGTGTCAGTGTGCTGACTTGACTATGACTTGCCCCAAACTGCATGTGATTATCATAAAGTGGGCATGTCTGTAAAGGGGAGACTCGTGGGTACCCAGAGAACCCATTTACAGTCACTGATCTGGAGGTCAGAGGTCAAGGGACCCCTTTGAAAATGGCCATGCCAGTTTTTCCTCGCCAAATTTAGCGCAAGTTTAGAGCGTTATTTAGCCTCCTTCGCAACAAGCTAGTATCCCACGATTTTGCAATAACGTGTTATCGCGTTCACGTTGACATACATACATACCCTAGTGCAAACAAATGTTTAAAGTTATAATATGTGAGAATTACCTAAAAAACAGTAGACTGATACAAAAGTAATCCCTCTCAATCATCACTTGTGCCCCACTAGAAGTGTGTGGTGGTGTGTGTTACTGCAGAGACCATGCAGCCGTCTGCCTGGATTTTCTCTTTTCGTCTTATTTTGCTGTGTTCAGGACATTTCTGGGTGTCAGCAAACAGCTTTTCGACCCCACGTTGGGGGTGTAACCCCCAGCCGATAACAGTGTGCATGGTGTGCAGCCCGTTCAAGTGGTCGAATATCGCTGCTTTTTTCACCGTCAACGTTTTTTTGTTACCTCAACGTCTGATACGGAGGCACAAGTCTCCCTATAGCTCTGTCGGATACGAAGCGGTTGTATTTCACGGATGAGAACAGGTTGTGTTATGTGCATGTGTTCCAATGATTCCCGGCTCCTCTCTGTGCTGGGAGTGCAGCTATGATTGGTGTGTGTCTGTAGTTTGACGAGAGCACCTGTGCGCACACTGGTGGTAGAAGCTCCACCTCTCAGGAATTGTAGTTTTAGTACTACTTAACTGTGAGGCATACAAATAGATGGCATATTTGTTTCATAGAACGTAACTGCCATGAAACAATCGGAAAATAATGTTTTATTTCTCCGATTCACTGCTTTGTTTTCACTAACGCCGCTCCCTCTCTTCATTCATTATATAGCTCACTCGACCATCGCTGCTCTCTTTCTCTCAGGTAATGGATAACTTTGGGAGTGGAAATGAGGCTTGTGCATGTGCGCCGATATTTATAAAACAGAACTAGGTGCAGCTTTATAAATCTGACGAATACAATGTGTATTCATATGTCTGACTTTGTGTGTACACAGAGTATCAGTCGTGAATCTACACAGATTTTTGATGCATCTGACCCCTGCTGTCTGTTGATGTCACCCCAATGCAAGCATGGATCCAGGCATCAGTGGCTGAGGACCTGACTTTGTTTATCTGTTCAGTCTCTCTCTGAGCTCCCAGGCAGATTTTATGAAGAGCAGCATATGAGTCCATTTTCATGCTTGAGTATTTTTGGGTTACAGTTGCATTCCTGCACCTTTGGGTCAGTGGAAACACATGATCGACACAAAGAGGTTTAAAAAAACGCCCCATGTGTGTTGCTGATCAGTCACTACAGGTCGTCATCTGCACGCTGTAAACACACATGATGTGTGTTAGAACCATCGGTAACACTTTATTTGAAGGAGTGTGCGTAAGACTAACATGACACCTGCGTCATTCGGTCAGTTATGTCATTTTTAAAGCACAGTGTATTGTTTGAGATGCCTTTGTTATGATAACTTCATTGGGGATGCTGTTTTTGGGGGGGTTTTTTACAGATCAAGTAATCATGTAATGCAATTGACTCCTCATCTCTTGGATTCCTTGAACTGGGAAGAAATCTATTTTGGAAACAGTGTAAGAGCATGTGGCATGACTGGTTGTATAGACAATGCATGTGTGCACTGCAACGCACACCAACACCCATGTGTTGATTACTACATTATTATTTGTAACTCTCTATAAACAATACAGACACAGTTGGGTTCTTTGAAACGGGTGTTTATTGGTCACGTCTTTTCTCTGATGCTTCCATGCCTTAGTCCCACCGTGAGAACTGAATGAACATAGTACAAGGAATATTAAAAAAATACACAGTACATAGCGTGAAAACAAGAGAAAATGCAACGAGGGGTGAATTATTCCGTTTTCTTCCTTGAGAATTAAAGGTAAAATTAAAAGTTTAACATAAATAAGCTGTTGCCGTGTACTTATTATTTTCATTCTTTTAAAGTCAACAGAATGCAGGAAACCCCCACGCCCCCGCTTTGGTTTTGAAATTCTCCCTATTTTTAAGGTCTCAAGGTTGGCAAGCATGTGCCCCAGTTCATGCTGAAAGTCACGGTCTGATGGAGCCAACAGAACCACATCATCTGCAAAGAGCAGAGACATAGATAGCAGCAGAGATATTACTCATTCTATGTAATATATGGGCATTTATATACATTCACAAATGCTTCAGAAATGGAAGCTGCTCCAGCAAAAATAGACCTAGTGCGTAAAGATTACAGTAACCGTCAAATATATTCATCTAAGAGCAAACTTAAGCCTGAGAGTGCTTCTGAAACTGGCCCCAGGTTTCCTTCTCACTGTCTACAGAGCAGGGTGTTAAACAGCAACACATCACTTGATGAATCAGCACTTCTGATAAGAAGTCAACGTGTATTTTTTATGACTGTGACTAAATTCTGTGACTGTAACGCAGTAGGACATTCAGCACTGAGCACTGCTGCCACTTTCTCTAATCACCCAGTCCAAAAACGCAGAGTGTGCGAAGTGTGTTATCTTGCAGAAGGTACTAGAAAACTCCGTACCACGGTAACCAAAGCCTGAACCACCGAGAGGACAGCGTGTGTGTTTACTATAATTTAAATTCTGCTTTGCTTTAGCCTACAGTGCCCTCATTCAAGATCACTCAGAAGTCACGTGGCATTTTGCAGATGTGAGCCAGTTATGCATTTTGAACAAAAACTAGAACAAATGCTCTTTATTTCAAATTTAAGGCAACCACATTTTGTCACACCTACTTTTACAGAACGCTGTAAATGGACTACACACTGACATTTAACAGAAACAATTACATTTTTATTTTCCAAGTTTTGCAGTACATCTTTTTACATGTGCTCTGAGAATTCTTTAGTGGGAAGGTGAATTCTTACTTCCCCTTTCAGTAATAAACAACAGCTGCCCAGGTTTATGTTCATCATAGCATCTTTATCTGCATATTTGTGCTCCAGATGTGTGCTATCTGTCTAACACCTATCACAGCAGCACACAGGTTCATGTCCCCATTACTAAACCGCCAGTGACTTCGATGCGAGGGCACAGCACTGCGGTAGGTGTGGCCTACCATTGTGGTCAGATGCAGCTGGGGCTGTAGAATACTCCACATACACACACATATATATGCACAATACACAAATTCAAGCACACTGACATCTTTTAATCTAAGCAGTAAAGTTGTTCTGCCGATTGTCACATTTAAGGACCTCTTGTTAATCACACAGTCTCTGGTCCCTGTTGTGTTTACTTCATCGTAGTATCTCAAAGGATGGAAGAAACAAATCAAGCAAGCATTGAATCAAGCATGGCCAATAATTTGTTAGTAATTCTGAATATGAATGTCTGTATGTTTCACACTCAAAGAGTTACACTCAGCTGATGGATGTTCATTGGGTTCACCTGTACTTTGTCAGCTTCAGATGTAGTTTGTTGGGCTCTGCTGTAAGCTTCTCATCATCTGGCATCTTTTAAGCAGCAGTAAGCAAGATTGGAGAAAATATGATGAACAAAAAGTTATTTTTACAAAACCATCACTATATCCTGACAGTAGTGCATGAGACAGATAATCTGAAAAAAAATCATGTTACTCTGTGTCCTCCGGTGCTCCTAATGGCATCTGCAAGATTTCACAGACCGGAGGAAAACAACAAATCAGAAATCAAATCTTGCTGTGTCTGAGCAGCTGTCAATCACTCACGACTCAAACTAGGCAGTGTTGATCAAATATGAATCAATATTCTGTTACTGTAATGCCTATTTCTCTCCTCAGATGTTTTCAGAAACATCTTGTCGTGCACTGAAATGAGAAAGTTTGTGACCCGGCCGCCATGTCGAGATCAGTTGAGGAAATACCAAGCACCGCCCAGCAGCCAGAGCGAGCTAGATTTTCTGAAGTCTGAAAACAGAGCCATGAGGAGGAGCAGAAGTCTAATTTTCTCTCAGAACACTTGAATTACAATATGCTGAAAGGTTATTATGGAATTTTTGCCCAATGATGCCAAAAACATTCTGCCTGTCATCGCTTAAAGCCTTCAAACTTTAATGTCTCACTGTTACCTGAAGCAGTATGCCCCAACCAACGCAGCCCCTTGCCTTTCTAAATGACAATGTTTCATTTACAAGCACCTTGGACGGAGAGCAACATAGCCACTCTCTTGAAACTGCTTTACGTTAATATGCAACTGAAATATGTTTTGGAAGAAATAATCGTCTTTGGTGTTTAGCCTATATTGGTGCTTCGAGGCGATGAGGTCAGCATCTCTGTTTTGACAAGTCCCCGAGCCCTTTGCTGTAAGCATGAACAGTGTCATCAATGAGATCTTAACAGCTGCTAATTTATGATACTCGTGCCATACACACAGCTGTGCTGCAATCCAGTTTACAACTCCAAAAAAAGTTAAGTTTGTCAAAATATGAAATGCATCATTAAACATTTTATGTCATTTGTCAGTAAATATAGGTATTTGTACACAATCACACATGAATTTCGTCTTTAAAGGTGCTCACTACGAAATTCAGAACACATCTATTGCCTAGTGATGGGCGATGCCAAACCTCCGTTACGTTACAATATGTTATGTTACGAGACAATACATTGTTACAATTTTACCGATAATGATGCTGATCATTTCGGAAATTAAATGTGATTTTTCAAAATCATAGTCCATTCCACCGTCATGGGACACGGGTCAGCTAAATATGTCAGGGCTGTTTTGGCGGAGACAAACGATTACTTTTTAAGAAACCAATACCGAATGAGTAGCTTTTGAGTATCGACACCACAGTATCGATCTGCCCGTCCCTTGCCTCCACACAGCTCTCAACATGGCAGCTCGCTTGGGGGAGCAGAGGGTGGGCGCTACACTTCCATGACGACGCCGTGGGTCTGGACGGCGTTATCATATTGTCTCTGGCAGCCATGACCTATACTGAAATGTGTCCACATCCAGTGGGCAATGGGGATGAGTCTGAAACCCTTGTCTGCTTTGCAGCGTTGAAGGAAAATGTTGGGTTGTGATGTGTCTTTAAAATAAACACATACCAATCACAAGATTATTGACGATAGTTGTTTCTGTTCAGTACACTATTCAGCTACAGTACACTGGCAAATGAACACCAAGCGGCAACCTCTGGTGCTGAGAAATGAAGCCAACGCCTAAGTACCACAAACTGCAGTTCATCAAATGGCCACTTGAGGCTGGCTCCAAAAGGGAGTCAATCCCCACAGACCCCCATGTTCAAATGCCCGACTTTACAGCAGAAATAAACGTGTTTACAGCCTGGTAGAAAACAGGGTTTGGTCTCTAGTCTATAGCTAATTTCCCGGTTCATGACAACTGTACGGGGGATGAGATTGTATATAACATGCATACATACATACATGTAGACATAATATGTGATATATTTACTGTAATAAATAATGAAATGACTATGACATGTCATCAGAGATTAAGGAAACATGCTGAATTGAAATACTGGCTTCTCCAACAACAATGCTACAGCCAGTATGTTCTCCTTTGAAATTTCCATTGCAGTCCGGAATGTCTGTTTTTGTTTTGGCCGGTGTGATCCCGTCCACGGACCATTTTGACACCCCGTTGCCACATATGAAACAAATTGGCAATCAAACACAGCCTTCTGCAGCCATGGAACCAAGCTAACGAACAGGATCAACAGAGATAACGTTAACATCAGATTCTACCCGACCTGAAAAGCCTCGGCACATCTCTCTGTGGTCCGTGTGCAGCTGGTTATCAGGGCAGAGAGTATTTGAGACACACAGCTGGTGAAGTGATTCTGACTACTGCTGGTGGTTAGAGGCTAATGTGGTTCTGTCTAGAAGGTAACCATCAAATTGTGAACATTTTCACTAACTGCAATCAGTCACACCGGAGGAGCGGATGGGCCACGGCTCCAATATTTTGTATTTGGACTGCTGTTACCCATTTAAACGTCAGCTGTCAGTGCTACATATTGTTCCTTTAAATTATTTTAAGGCTTAAAGTTAATAATTGAGCTTCACAGAAACCTGTGGGTGAGGTCAAGGAGACTATGTCCA